>CAUYSK010083744.1:0-22232 GCA_963575035.1 Avahi laniger | reverse complement strand
ACCCGGTCTCTACAAAAATAGAAAGAAATTAGCTGGACAACTAAAAATATATAGAAAAAATTAGCCGGGCATGGTGGTGCATGCCTGTAGTCCCAGCTACTTGGGAGACTGAGGCAGGAGGATCGCTTGAGCCCAGGAGTTTGAGGTTGCTGTGAGCTAGGCCGACGCCACAGCACTCTAGCCCGGGCAACAGAGTGAGACTCTGTCTCAAAAAAAAAAAAAAAAAAACTCAAAAACAGGATCTAGCACAGTGATATTGTATTCTCATAGATTAAAATAGTAGTTGATAGTTACACAGTAACAGTGATACATACCCACCACCCTTCCATGATTTGTACTGTACAACTGCACAGGGCTTATTTCTCAAATGGGGATTTTGCCGCTGCTCCACTTGAACAAAAAAACAGTCCATGTCCACAAGAGCAACCACCCGATCCTGCCCAGTAGCCATTTTTCTGTAAGACAATGTTTTATGGACAGTTAGAAAGATCCAAAATGCTAGGGAAAACTACATTTCCATTCTTTCATTGATGAGTTACCAGCACGCAGGAGCATGGAAACTAACGAGAATCAAATAAGCATTTTCATATACAGGTTGAGTATTCCTTATCTGAAATGTTTGGGACCAGAAGTGTTTGAGATTTTGGATTCTTTTGAATTTTGGAATATTTGCATAATTACTGATTGAGCATCCCTAATCCAAAATCCAAAGTGCTCCAATGAACATTTCCTTGGAGCATCATGTTGGTGCACAAAATGTTTCAGATTTTGGAGCATTTTAAATTTCAAATGTTCAGATTAGAGACACTCTGAGTGGAAAAAACACAGTGTTGTTTTTTATTCTCTCACTTAGCAACAATCAACACAGAAGACTTCTGTGACCAAACATGTGGGGATTTCTCCCCACCAACAAGCAAACAATCAATTCTGCAGCGGACTCCAGATAGGTATTCTCCAGTTCCATTCTGCCTTGATCTACCTGGAGATAGCATTAGATCCCACCGGTTAAGGGCTCAGTCCCACAAGACTGCCCCTCACTCCTCGTGCCAAATGAAAGCCCCTGGTTGTTTTACCTGTGCTTTTGACCAACTGTCTATCAATTGGGGATCCCACAACACCCTTCTTAGATTTGATTAATTTGTCAGAGAGGCTCAAAGAACTCAGGGAATCACTTACATTAACCAGTTTATTATGAACAATATTACAAAGGATATAGATGAAGAGATGCACAGGGCAAGGCATGTCAAGGCATGTGAGAAGGGGTGCAGAGGTTCTATGCCTTTCCCTGGTGAGCCGCCCTCCAGGAATATCCATGTGCTCAGCTATTCAGAAACTCTCAGAACCCTATCCTCTTGGGCCTTTTATGGAGCCTTCATTGGAAAGGCATGACTGACAACCACGTAGAAATGTGATTGGACAAAAACTGTATGATCTAATACTAATAGACTGAGTGGGGAAACCCAGCAAAGCCTGTCTGTTCAGATTCTCCTTGGCCTCCCTGTGCAGCATTCCTTCCTTCAGGGTATGGGGCAGGACCCCTTCTTATGACCCATGATCAGAAAGGCAGAAGATTAGGGTCCTGCCCTGGGCAGTTGAAAGGAAGGTGGGAGAAGGTGAGAGAGAGAGAGAAAGAAAGAAAGAGAGAGAGAGAGAGAGAGAGAGAGAGAGATTCTGTTTTATTAGGCCTGCAGGGCCCCAACATTATAACAAAAGCCGTGGGAGTTATGAGCCAGAAATCATGGATGAAAACCAATATATGTATGAAAACGAATATACATACAGAATAATATTATACTCAACCTGTACTGGTAGCATAAGAATAAACTGGTACAATTTTATGAAGGTAATAAGTATTAAAAGCTTTAGAATATTTATTCTCAAAAGACCTGAACACTTCATAAAACAAGATATACAAATAGCCAATAGGCACATGAAATTGGGCTCAACATCATTAGTTGTGGGGAAATGCATATTAAAAATCACAATGGGCCGGGCGGTGGCTCACGCCTGTAATCCTAGCTCTCTGAGAGGCTGAGGCGGGTGGATTCTTTGAGCTCAGGAGTTCGAAACCACCCTGAGCAAGAGCAAGATCCCATCTCTACTAAAAATACAAAGAAATTAATCGGGCAACTAAAAATATATAGAAAAAATTAGCCGGGCATGGTGGCACATGCCTGTAGTAGTCCCAGCTACTCGGGAGGCTGCGGCAGAAGGATTGCTTGAGCCCAGGAGTTTGAGGTTGCTGTGAGCTAGGCTGATGCCACGGCACTCTAGCTCGGGCAAAAAGAGTGAGACTCTGTCTCAAAAAAAAAAAAATATCTCTTATTACTACTGATGTTAACCATGATCAGTTAGTTAAGATGGTGTTTTGCCAGGTTTCTGCCTGTAAAGTTACTTTTTTTTCTTTTGTAACTAATAAATATCAAGTTTACTTTGAGACTATGCAGATATTCTGTTTTTCTTCAACCTTTCAACCACTAAGCACCCATCAGTAGATCTTGCCTATAATTACTTTGTAGTGTTCTTTTTTCTTTTTTTAGAGATAAGGTCTCACCCTGTTGCCCAGGCTGGAGTGATGCAGTGATGCCATCATAGCTCACTGTAGCGTCCAACTCCTGGACTCAAGTGATCCTCCTGCCTCAGCATCCTGAGTATCTGGGACTACAGGTGTGTGTCACCATGCTCAATTAATTTTTCTATTTTTTTTTTTTTTTTGTAGAAATGGGATCTCAGTATGTTGCCCAGGCTAGTCTTGAACTCCTGGCCTCAAGGAATCCTCTGGCCTCAGCCTCCCAGAATGCTGGGATTATAAGCTTGAGCCACTGCACCCAGCCCTTTGTAGTGTCCTAAGAGTGATTTCTACCCATTCACGTAAATTTTAAACACAAAAGAAACCCTATTGTCTCGTTTAGGTAGCACATATACTAAAATTGGATCGCTACAGAGAAGATTAGCATGGCCCCTGCGCAAGGATTAAGAAAAAAAAGAAAAGAAACACTATTATACAGTATCCATGGGTAGACATAGATAAAGGTATGAATGGTAAATTGGAAGATTAAACCTTATACTGACTAATGTTATTACATTCTTAGCAATCTGGAAGAAGGAATATAAAGCACTGGCTCCCAAACTTTGCTGTACATTGGAGTCACCTGGGAACCTTTAAAAAAATTGATATCTAATTTAATTGGCATGGTGTGATCTGGGCACCACGATTTTAAAAGTTCTCCAGGCAATTCCAGTATGCAGCTGAGTTTGGAACAACTGACCTAAAGTAAATGAGATACTTATGGAAACACCAGTAATTCATGATTTAAATACGAAAAACACAGGTTATACAGTTGAGTAAGCACCCAACCGATATTCTAAAAAAAGTTTTTCAAATATTAACATTTCACCTTGAAAAAAAGATAATGCAACTACAAAGCAGGGAAATTAGTGAAAAGAAAATGAAGAATTAAGAAAATCAGAATAGTCAAAGCATTAATTCCTTATAAATTCCAATTGCCTACTGACCTAAAACAGGCAGAATGTGACACTCAAACCATAACCTGTCATAAATCCCTTTACCTTGAAGTGGCTTTTCTGTGTCCTGGAACAGATAACGCCAGCAAATACTGGGTATGTACCATACTAGCTCCAAATACCAGAAGTGGAGTAGGAATAGGAAGCAGTGATTTAAGTCCAGCAAACATTTTGCTGAGTACACAATCACATAAACAGATATGCAGACTTTAATAGACAATAAAACTGTTGAGGTTTTCAGGTTATGTATTTACCAGAGAAAGCAAGAGCTTTATAAAGATGGAAAGTGAAGCGCATTTTCTGCCAGAACTCTTTGGGATAAGGCTTACACAACTTGTATATACCATTTATATATATAGCACTTGGCCAGTTATCAAAACTGCATAAGCCTTCACTAGTTGCAATTATTCATCTTTAAATATATCGATTTATCTCAATCTGCACAAAACAAGTTTGGTGCCGATCAGGTAACAACACATCCAGGAAAATAAGTGCAAGTGAAGAGTGAAGTTTAAGAGCTACGGGAAAAGATACTTTTTCTACGAGAAAGGACAATACCAGGACCTTATCTCTCTGTTAAGCATGATTTCTATTTCACATCATTTCGGCCCAATGTGTCAGCAGTCACCATTATACCATAAAACCAATAGCCAAGGCAACATGGAAAGTCCGAAAACAATGATACCGAACGGTTCCAAATGTTCTTACCAAGGCATCAAACACCCAGCAAAACTGCCCACAGCGGATGCCGTAGAAGCTGGGCTCGGTGTCCAATGGAAGGATACGAAGAAGTCTTGAATATCTTATCGCCTTTCTGGGAGCGGGCTAGCGAGTTTCGAGAAAGATTTATTCCCCGTGACGATGGAGAACCGGAAAAGGAGTCGGAGAGGATCCTGCCCGAACAACCGTCCCCTTAGCACAGTGGGATTCGGCAGAAGAAGCGCGCTAAGCATCTACCTCGCCGGACTCAGGTCAGACACCGCGCGCGCTGCGAAGGACCGTTGACGCGCCTGCGCGCTGCGGCCCTTCCGTCTCCCGCTCCGCCTACCCAGGAGCAACCGTCACAAGGGAGCCACGACTTCCGCGGGCGCGTGCGCAGTGGCAGGTCGGGAGCGTGCGCAGCGGCTGCTCCTTCCCGGCTCCAGCTTCTGCTGCTCACGCTCCTCCTCCCGCTCCCCACCCCCCCAGCCCGCAGCGGCCCGGTACCAACGTGGTCCCGCCAAAGGAGCCGTCGTGCCTCGTGCTCCCGGGACGGCGGCGGTGTGTGCTCGCGGCGCTTTGCGCTAGGCATGGCGATGGATCAAGTGAACGCGCTGTGCGAACAGCTGGTGAAAGCGGTGACGGTCATGATGGACCCCAGCTCCACCCAGCGCTACCGGCTGGAAGCCCTCAAGGTAGCTGGGGTCCTGGCACCCTGGGCCCGCCCGGAGACCCCAGCCGCCGCGGCGCCGCCCCTAATTCGGGTGATCGTTCCCCGCCCACGTGGCTCCTTTTCCAAATCCCAAGGATCTTCCCCTCGCGGCCCTCTGCGCCTCTTCCCACCCCCCGCCTTCTCTGCTCACCGCTCCTGCCCTTCGTCTGGGACACTCGGGTCCCTAGCCTCTTAACATCTCACCTCCACGTCCCACTGCCCCTTCCTCCCCCTTTCCTCACTTCTTTTCACTCTTGTTGGCACCATGACCCATTCCACAGCAGGCTGCACCCGTTTCCGTCCTCTAAGCCCCCCATTCCCTTGCCTTCCCGAGGCGCACGTGCAGATACGGGCCCCAACACCAGCTTCGTTCTTTATAGTCTCCCCTGCACGAAATGTTTCCATGCTGACCCACTCTCCTGACCAGTCCTAACCCAGCTCCAGCCCCTCGAGTGTTCTTTTAGTTACATCCTTCTCGCTAAACCTCATCTATGTTTTGGACATTTCTGGGCTAATTCTCACACACCCGCTCCTCCCATGTTTTTTAGTGAGTGATATTCTTAGGCTATTTTGCGCAAAGATGAACTTCTACCACTTACTTTGCATTTTAACAGATGCACTTTGGTTTCCTAAAAGTAGTTTTCTTAAGTCCCGGATACTGTGCTCCTGGGACCCACTCATACGTTGCAAATTGGGGATGTTAGTGCAATACGAGCTTGTTTGCCCAGCAAACAATATATGTGGACTGTGAGAAATAACTGTTCAGGAGAAAATACTTGTGCTGTGCATTTTTTAAGTGATGTGACTTCATAAAGGAGAGCGAGCGCCACTTGGAGGAAACTTTACATTATATAAATGTTTGCCACAGAGTTAGGAATCAGAAGCAATTGGGTTCTGTTAGTTTGCTTTTTGTTATGAGATATTTAAAATAGACACAAAAGTAGAATACTATAATGATTTCTGCATATACCTGTCACATGAATTCAACAGTTATAAAGATTTTGCCACATTTGCTTTATCTTCCCACACTCTCCCCCAAAGGTTTTTAAAACAAATCCTAGAAATTGTCATTTCACCCCTGTGTATATCAGAGTGTGTCTCTAACAAATGTGTGTCTCTAACAAATAATTATTTACTCCTTTAAGTCTAATTTTTTTCAACATTAGTAAGACTACTTACTGTTGGCTATATCGTGGGAAATGTAGAACCATCAAACTGGAAAGAATGTTTATCAGTTCTTTATTCATATAATATTGAGCTAGATTTTGTAACTTAAAAATATAGCTTAAATTAGAGTTTCTTAAAGTGAAATTTTCTAGTGCTCACCCTCTCTTAGCTCCCAAAGGAAACACTACCTTTTCTTCTTTCAGTTTTGTGAAGAATTTAAAGAAAAGTGCCCTATCTGTGTCCCTTGTGGCTTGAGGTTGGCTGAAAAAACACAAATTGCCATCGTCAGACATTTTGGCCTTCAGGTCCTGGAACACGTTGTCAAGTAAGGAGCTCTTGGACATTATCACTGAAGTCTGTGAGAGAGCAAATCTTTATTTCTTAAATAACCTACAGAGATGCTTTTTAGTGAATAGAGAAGAGCAGCCCCCAAGGAGGAAGTATTGATCCCTAAGGTGTTATTAGAACCTCACAGGAACTCTCATTCAGGACTTAACTTTTCTCTTTTTCAGTTTCTTCATCCGTGAAAAGTGCATAGTACATATTAAGCATTCAACAAATATTAGCTAATAGCTGCTGGTCATTCCGCCAGCACTTAACTGAGCTCCCGCTATATTCCAGCAGCCCTCAAGGCCTTTTTAAAGTAATACAATGTATAGCTAAATAAACCTCTGCTTAAGTACTGCACCTTTGGTTTTAAGTTTGCATGTGTACCTTCTCTCAATGGCACATCCAAAGAAGGATTATGTGAGAATAACTGAAAACCCCTTCTAACTTGAGTCTCCCAATCTCAACACCTATCAGAAGAGTCAGCCTTTAAGACTTAGCCGCAGTTTTTCTGGAATTGTGCTATTACTTTGTAAGCGAGCACAGAAAGAAAGTTACTAATATTAATATTATATTTTCCAAAAAACAACTACATTGTTGCAGTTGTCCTAGATGTATATTTGCTTTCAGCCTAATGATAAAATCATGGGGAAAAACTTGATTTGTGGATTCCAATTAATGAACCGCTGTATATATAAAACCCTTTCCCAAGAATTTTTCTGTTGGTATTTTGGTTAAACGTGCACTGTTTTTATCCATTCTTTGAAGGCTACAAAATTAAAAGAATAATTTCTTAATGAAATCTCCAGTATAATCTAACTCAGGAATCAAAGCTATGCTCTTGTGAAGAGAATATTTCTAATTTGAGTCTGTTGATTTTATGCATTTTGGTGGCCAGGTTTCGATGGAACAGCATGTCTCGATTGGAGAAGGTCTATCTGAAGAACAGTGTCATGGAGCTGATTGCAAATGTAAGGAATGGGTGGTGGGAAGATTTGTGTTTAGTCTTTAAGAAAATTAAGTAAAGTCTAAAGTTTAAGACTTTAGACAAAATGTGGCTTCTTCAATATAGAATTTGTGTAAAAATTCATTGGTTCTAAATAGGTCAGCACAAGAAACCATAATTCATCACATCTCTTACTAGATTTAATTAATCACGTTTTTGTGTTGGCTTCTATTTTTAAAATTATAAAGGCAGAGCAGCAGAGATTGAACATTTTCAGCAAATGAATAAGGTTTTTTAGATCTGAATTAGGGTGAAATACTGTCCACTTTGTTTTCTTTTATTCCAGGCAACTACTATGTGGTACTAATAATGAAAAACATGCAGAATGAATATGACTAGAATATGACTTTAAACATGTTTAAAATCCATAGCCTTTTCTTTTTTTCTTTAATAAAGGGTATGAAAGGTACAATCTGTATCTTCTAATACGTCTATATCTTTTATTGCTAGGACTATTGGTAAAGTATTTAGTCGTTCCTTCAAACTCCCATTTTATCAGCCTTTCACTATACTCTTTATTTCTGTAGTCTTCCACCCTGATCCTCTAAAAAACTGAAGCAGTCAATATGAGAGGCTGGGTACAGTGGCTTACCCCTGTAATCCTAACACTTTGGGAGGCTGAAGCAGGAGGATCACTTGAGGCCAGGAGTTGGAGACCAGCTTGGGAGACTTAGCAAGACCCCATTGCTACCAAAAATGTTTAAAAAATCAATATGAGAATTTTTTTACTTTATAAAGAGCAATGACGTCTTCCTAGCTCTGTGCGAGCCATTTTATTAGCTGATGCAATCCTTACTTAAGCTTTAAGTGGGAACAATGATTAGTGAGAATGCAGGACAAGTGACTCAGACATGAAGAACAGGTTTATTTGTTTTGTTTAGTTTAAAAGCAGGTCTGCTGATGAGTTTTGTACACTTTTAAAGCCCAGTTTTCTTTTCCTGAAAGTCTATCAGACCTCTTAATATCTCTTGTTCTTTTTCAGGGAACATTGAACATTTTGGAGGAGGAGAACCATATTAAAGATGTTCTATCTCGAATTGTAGTAGAAATGATCAAGCGAGAGTGGCCACAGCATTGGCCTGACATGTTAATAGAATTGGACACTCTTTCCAAACAAGGGGTATGAAATATAGCTGTATCGATTCAACATGCTTGTTCTTGGAACAAACTTCAGGGTTTGTTTTTTTGTTGGTATTTGGGGTTTTTTGTCAACAGAAAATAGCCTTTGGGCATACATGTCATGAAAAAGATGTTTTAGTGTAATTTAACTAGCCTATTTCTATTGGCATAGGAAACACAGACAGAATTAGTGATGTTCATCCTTTTGCGACTGGCAGAGGACGTAGTGACATTTCAGACACTTCCCCCTCAAAGAAGAAGGGATATCCAGCAAACGTTAACCCAGAACATGGAAAGGATCTTCAGTTTTCTACTTAACACACTTCAAGAAAATGTAAACAAGTACCAGCAAGTGGTAAGGGATACCCCACCTCACAAAAGTCCTGTTTTCTAGTATGAGCATTTTTGTTTTTGTTTTTAGTTAAACTTTTAGTAAGGAACTAAGGTATCTGGTTCAGCAAAAGAAAATGACATTTTATAAGCAAAAAAAAGGGAAATGACAGGAAAAACTAGAACTAATTTTCTAAGAAATTCCATTCAATGAGTTTCTATGTCTACTAGAAAAAATAATTCCTTTATTATAAGAAAATCCTTAAAACAGTATAAAAGTGAAGGTTAATACTAAATATTTGAAAACTCGGATTTCTGTTATGTCAGGACAATATCTTGTTAAATTGTGACGTTTTATTTAGTCCTGGTCCCTTTTGCAGTGGACTAGCTGCCAAGTTTATTAATCTTCACTGTATATTCCCTAGTATTTTATTTTTTTCCTGAGGACGTTTTTCTTCTGCGGAAGAGGGTGAGGCAGACACTGTCTTTCCAACCATTATCATTTTTAGCAGATGTCCTTTAGAAGACAGTTTCAAAGTTAATCTATGGGGAGGGGGAGGAAAAAAAAAAGAAAAGAAAGTTAATCTAATACAGCAGTTCCAAAGGGGGGGGTGTGATTTTGCCCCCTGGGGGCATTGGCAGATATCTGGACACATTTTGATTGTCATAACTGAGGGGTTGCTACTGGCATCTAGAAGATAGAGGCCAGGAACGCTGCTAAACATCCCGTAATGCACAGGACAACCCCCAACAACAAAGAATTATCCAACCCAAAATGTCAATAGTACTGAGGTTGAAAAATTCTGATCTAGAATTCTCATAACTACTTATTTCACAAAATAGGATTAATTAAAATTGTTTTATGCCCTTGGCTGCTATATTGGGCATTTTTAGAGAAGCATTAGATATTAATGTAAATGATGAGGAACACATACTATGAACTATTAGAGTGGGAAGGAACTCACAGAGAGTACCTAATATATGCTGTATACAGTCATTCCTTGGTATCTTTAGGGGATTGGCTCCGATCCCCTACCCCAATACCAAAATGTCTGGATGCTCAAGTCCCTTATATAAAATGGCTTAGTATTTGCATATAACCTACTTATATTTCTATATGCTTTAAGCCATCTCTAGATTACTTATAATACCTCATATAGTATAAATGCTATATAAAATTTATGCTATATTATTTTAATTTGTGTTTTTATTGTTTTATTGTTATTTTCCAAATATTTTTTATCTGAGGTTGGTTGAATCTGCAGATAGGAAGGGATGACTGTACTCGTTTCACTTTATTCGTTATTTAATCCTCAAAACAACCCTAAAGTCAGAAGGTGTTGTCTCCAAAGGTTGAGAGAGTAATGTTGAAGATCCTTTCTCTGATAAGTGATGTTAGTGGAATTTATAACCCATTCTTTGTACTATACTAGAGTCTTTCTCTAAAATACTTCCCCAAGATCCTTTAGAAGAAAACATCCAGAAAATATTTGCATTTAAAAACCTATGTCTACTGAGGGTTGGGGGGGAGTATTCTTTTTGTTTTCCCCTAGGAAATTTAACTCCTAGGAGAAGGGGAACAATTGTCATATAGAGAGAACCTGCCCATACTTTTTATAACATGAGCCAACTTTGGGAAATGGGCAGAAGCTCACATGTGTTTTATCCCTAAGTTGAGTTATTAGACTATAAGATACAGGATAATTTTTCCTGAATCTGCTGTATTTTATAGTCTAAGAAATAGCAATAGAATAGTGGTGGTGGCTCTCAGTAAACGTTCTTTATTAGGGAAGAACTCTTTTGATTGGAAAGGTTAGCATTTGACAGGAAAGAAGGTATTTCAACTCTGCAGGATAGCCACATCTCTGATTATCATCTACATGAGATGAATTAAGAAATTACTCTTGGGAAATTACGAACACTGATATGGTATTTGTAGAATATCAAAGGAACTTTCTTGGGTAAGTTAGGACCAGTAGACTTACACTTTAAGTAGTGTTAGTTATTTGCATTTTTCTCTCTCTTTTTTTTTTTTCCTATTTTTAGTAGAGATGGGGTCTCACTCTTGCTCAGGCTGGTCTCAAACTCCAGAGCTCAAGTGATCCTCCCGCCTTGGCCTCCCAGAGTGCTAGGATTACAGGCATGAGCCACTGTGCCAGCCTTCAGTTATTTGCATTTTAAAGATAAATGGAGGCTGGGCACAGTGGCTCACGCCTATATTCCTAGCACACTAGGAGGCTGAGGTGGGAGAATCACTTGAGCTCGGAGGTTTGAGACCAGCCTGAGCAAGAGCGAGACCCCCATCTCTACTAAAAATTGAAAAAATGAGCTGGGCGCAGTGGTACGTGCCTATAGTCCCCACTGCTCTGGAGGCAGAGGCAGCAGGATCACTTGAGCCCAGGAGTTTGAAGTTGCCGTGAGTTAGGCTGACGCCATGGCGCTCTAGCCTGGACAACAGAGGGAGACTGTCTCTAAAAAAATAAAAAGATACATGGCCTTGTATTTTATAAGAAAAGCATCGTAACTCTGTAGCATTGAAAAACTGTTCCCAGCTATAATATTTAGTAAAGTGCATTGGTTTTCGAATACTTTCAAATCATGAATAGTTAGATACCCTAGATATCTAGCCAATGGAGCGTGTGCCAGTGTAGGACTGGCTGGTGATGGCTCTGACACAGTTAGAAACGTATACCGTGATCTCCTTCCTTAGCCTTGGTTTCAGTTCTCTCCATCTGTTAAACCAGGCTTCTACTTCTGCCCAGGACCAGAGCACATTCTCACTTCATTCCTAGTTCCTTCTCTACTTCCATCCCTTCACCTTCCCAACTGGGGTGTAGATTGAATGGTAAACAAACATGGAATGAATGGGCTCTCTTTCTCTGTCCCGTCCCCTGGCTCCTGCAGTGGTCCCAAGGGGCATGGAGGATTTGTTGGCATGGAGGGTGGAGGCTGGACTTGGCTGTTATCACTTAAATCCCTTTTCTTTCTGGGACAGCATCAGTAGATGCTGGTATGAGGGTTCTACTCATCTCCGCTCCTGTTAATGTCTCTACTTGACTGATGATGAGGGATTAATAATTGTTCTTTATTTAAAAAAATTATTTGAAAGTTCAGAAAAGGAATTGTAAAACAAATCCTTTATGATATGAATCGTGACAGATTTCCAGGTATTTCAGAAGTTATTATTCTTATATTCCTTCTTTAATCATCTTCAGGAGTTATTCTGAATTTTATTTTCAGAAGTTCCTTAGGAAAATATTTATTTTATATGATTGTAAATTATAAATGTTATGTAACATTTTATGGAATTTGAAATAGAAGGATAAAAATCAACTATATTCGTACATATACTGAACAGCCATTATTTTGATGCATTTGACATCTAATATTTTTGTATACATGGTTTTCCTATAGTTATGCCCATACATCCATGGTCATAAATTACATTCATTTAATTGTGTTTCTGGCTTTAACCTGTTCTTAGGGTAATATCAGTTATGTGTTCTTAGTAAAGTTGTATTCTTTTCCAAGATTAAAAATCGCATCTGTATTTAAGACTCATTATTCAAGGGCCTTGGTTATGGGGTGGAAGGTCACTATGTAGCCTTATACTCATTAACAACATTGAATCCTTGTACCTTTTTTTCAGAAGACAGATACTTCTCAGGAGTCCAAGGTAAGAGCTCTTTGTGGGGTTGGAAGGAGACTTTTTTGAGGCTTTCAGGTGAGGGGATGCATATACACCTAGTGCAAGATGACCTCAGCTTTATTTGTGTTTTGTTTTTGATCACTAAGCTGTGGTGGAAGGTAAGATTATAACATTTAGGATTTCTTGAAAAAGATGAGATGGCCATATGTGCCAGTGTGGTCTTATTGATGGATGTTGAGAATGCCATTGTTTGAATTTGAAATGCAAGGATAAAAATCAGCCGTATTTGTACATTTACTGAACAGCCATTATTTTGATGCATTTAGCATCTAATATTTTTGTATACATGGGTTTCCTATAATTATGCCCATACGTCTGTGGTCATAAATTAAATTCATTTAATTATGTTTCTGCCTGTATCAGATAAAAATCTATTGAGTTCCCTATCAGTGACTGTTACATGAGTACTTTTTTTTTTTTTTGAGACAGGGTCTCGCTATGTTGCCCAGGCTAGAGTGCAGTGGTGTGATCATAGCTCACTGCAGCCTCAAACTCCTGGGCTCAAGTGATCCTCTGCCTCAGCCTCCTGAGTAGCTGGGACTATAGGCATGGGCCATCATGCCTGGCTAACTTTTTTATTTTGTATAGAGACAAGATCTCACTATGAGTACATTTTTTAAAAAATGATTTTCTTTTTAGAATTAGAAAACAGAAATTCAGTTATAACCACTACTTCCTTTTCTGTTAGTGAGGACTTCATGGTCAAAAGTTATTTCTACTCATGCAGGCTCAAGCAAACTGTCGAGTAGGAGTTGCAGCATTGAATACTCTAGCAGGCTACATTGACTGGGTGTCTATGAGTCACATTACTGCTGAAAACTGTAAACTCCTGGAGATACTGTGCCTGCTTCTGAATGAACAGGAACTTCAGTTGGGAGCAGCTGAGTGTCTTCTCATTGCAGTCAGCAGAAAAGTAAGTTACCACTTCAAACTGACTTTTATCCTTAGAGTCTCTGAGGTAGGCTGTGTGTGTTTAATTGCATGTTGTCATAGAAAGACATTTAAAAGTCGGGAGTTTTTTTCCTTGAGGCCAACTTACTGCCTACTTCCAACCCCTTTGGATAGGAGTTTGCCAGAATTCTAGGGATCCACTGGCAGAGATTTGTTAGGCTGCTTGCTTCTTGAAACAGCTGTGATTCTTGGCACTTCATACTTAAGAAGTAAAAGTAATGTTAAAGTTTAAAGCTCACTTAATGTATGTCTAGGAATCAGATGGTAGCTATACTGGCTTTATATCTGTTTGGGCTAATAATTGGGACCGTAATTTTTTCTCTATAGGAATATTATCTATGGATGTAATTTACTTTGCTGTCATATCAGTATTATTGCCCAACACATTTAAAATGTAAATCTTATCCAGATTTGGTTTTAAAGAATTGGCTTTTTTCCAGTGTTCATTAAGCCCTGGGGTATATAATAAATTATGAAGTCAGTATATTTGATTATTTAGGCATAGAAGATGTCAGTACTTTGAGGCTTTTAATAATAATAGTTTGTATGACTGTGTTTCCCTAAAATTGGGTCTAGGGCAAGTTGGAAGACCGGAAGCCCTTGATGGTCTTATTTGGAGATGTTGCCATGCATTACATACTCTCTGCTGCACAGTGAGTATCTGTTGTTGTCTTTTCTTTTTTTAAGAGATGAGGGTTTCAAACTCCTGGGCATAAGCGAGCCCCTCAAGTAGCTGGGACTACAGGCATATGCCACTGTTTCTGGCTTTCTTTATTTTTCAGTGTGTTTTCTAATTTCTTTGTCATTTTTAGATCTTATTTGGATATATCTAAAGCTCCTGTGTAAATGCTAACCGTCAATTGACAGTGCTTTTGGATGAGAAAATCAGGCAATCTTAAAAGGACTATTCAACCTTTTTGAAGACCTTATGCTGGAAATAAGTTGTGGCATTGACTCAGCACCCACTTACTTTACAATTCTCCACGGGCAGCTATCTCTTTGATTTTCTCTTCTACTTCCTATGATCGATGGGCCTCCAAGTAGCCTTGGTGTCTAGGCCTGAGTCTTTTCCGATCTGCTGTACCAGAGTCTGTCCTAGGGCCTGCCTGGAGTGCAGAACTCCAGGTGTTCTTCCCTGCTGTCCTCAAAGTAATCAATGCCTGAAGTGCTGAGGCTCTTGGAAGCAGGAGGAATAAACTGAGAGATGTGTGCATAAAACACATTTTATGTACTGAATAACAGTCGTGCACCACATAACGGCATTTCAGTCAATGATGGACCACAGATAACAATGGTGGTCCCATAAGATTATAATGGAGCTGAAAAATTCCGGTTGCCTTGTAACATCATAGCCATCGTAACGTCACAGTGCCTTGCATTACTCACATGTTTGTGATGATGCTGGTATAAACAAGCCTACTGCATTACCAGTCATATGAAAATACAGCACATGCAATTATGTACGGTACATATACTCCATAATATTAAGCAACTAGATCACCGTTTTATGTATTTACTATATTTTTCATCATTATTTTAGAGTGTACTACTTATTTAAAAAGAAAGTTAACTATAAAACATCCTCAGGCAGGTCCTTCAGGAGGTATTCCAGAAGAAGGCATTATTATCATAGGAGATAACAGTTCCATGTGTGTTATTGCCCCTGAAGACCTTCCAGTGGGACAAGACGTGGAGGTGGAAGACAGTGATATTGATGATCCTGACTTTGTATAGGCCTAGGCTAATGTGTGTGTTTGTGTTTTTAACAAAAAAATTTAAAGAGTTTAAAAAAATTTAAAAATAGCAAAAAGTTTATAGAATAGGATAGAAAGAAAAATATTTTTGTATAGCTGTACAATGTGTTTGTGCTTTAAACTTGTGTTATTACAAAAGAGTCAAAAAAAGTTTAATAAATTAAGTTTATAAAGTAAAAAAATAGTAAGCTAATTAATTCATTATGGAAGAAAGAAAATTTTTTTAATAAATTTAGAGTACCCTGAGTGGACAGTGTTTTACAAAGTCTGCATTAGTGTACAGTAATGTCCTAGGCCTTCACATTTTCTTACTACTCACCCAGTGATGCAGAGCACCTTCAAGTGCTGCAAGCTCTGTTCATGGGAAATGCTCCATAGAGGCATACTAATTTTTATCTTTTATATTGTATTTTTACTGTAACTTTTTTCTTTTTTTTTAATTTTTTATTTATTTTAAGGCTAGTCAAGTGAAGCAGTGGGAATGGCGAAGGAACAAAGGAATCTGTAACTGGTTGTGATCAATTAGTTGGAAACACCCCTGGGCTCGGACCAGCCTTTTTTTTTTTTTTTTCCAGAGACAAGATCTTGCTTTGTTGCCCAGGCTGGAGTGCAATGATGGAATCATAGCTCACTGTAGCCTCAAACTCCTGGGTTCAAGTGATCCTCTTGCTACAACCTCCCAAAGCACTGGGATTACAGGCATAAGCCACTGTACCCAGCCATTGATTGTACCTTTTTTATGTTTAGAAGCACACACAAATACTTAACCATTGCATTACAGTTGCCTGCAATATTCAGTACACTAACATGCTATACAGGTTTGTCTAGGAGCAATAGGCTATACCACATAGCCTAGGTATGTAGTGTGGGCTATACCGTCGAGGTTTGTGTAAGTACACTATAATCTGTGTACAATGACAACAAAACTGCCTAATGATGCATTTCTCGAAGTTTACCACTATTGTTAAGCAATGCGTGGTTGGAATGGCTTCTGCTTATTTTCTTCCAGTTGCTCTGGAAAATATTAAAGCATTTCCCGATATGTGTTTCTTATCAGGAAGTCAGGTAAAACTGGGTATTACAAATAGTTAAAGCTGTTGCTTTTTTCAATACTCTTGGTCCCATGGAGAAATGTAAAAATGTGAGACACATATGTATTATTTAAAATCACTTGCTATCCGTTCTAATACACATTTATTATGGCTTTCTTTCCTATGTGGACTGCAGCTCTGTTTTTAAGGAGTCCTGTTAATTAAATGAATAACACGCCTTTTGGGTAGCCATTGTAGTTGCTGCTCCTAGGTCCATTTCTTAGTTCCATAGAGACCATGACATTTACACTGAGGTGTCCGACTTCCATTTGTGCTATGGGTACCATACCACACCCATAGTTAGTTAAGCTATGATTGAAACCCAGGCAGTCAGGCTGCAGAGCCTGCACTGGAAACTGGAACACCATACCACCCGTCTGCATCATAAGAGCCTAGGCTTTATTTTCCCCAAGACCCCTGCTTTTTACATTATACTCTACTGCCTCCAGAAGGTAGCTCATATGGCTGCTGTTCATACTGTTATTAATTGCTGTTGCTGTGAATAGTCCTATATTATTTCAGGTCAGGTTTTGCCACCAAATAATTTTTTTTTTTTAATTTAGCAGAGCTATTTGGATTCTTAAATAATAAACCTGAACTAAGTGACATGGAGAAATGAGACACAAAGTCATGTTGTTATTACAGTCCTTTTTATTTTGTCAATGGTATAAGGAATTCTCTCATCTTACAGGATTGCCGATGGAGGAGGCTTGGTAGAAAAACACTATGTCTTCCTGAAGAGACTCTGTCAGGTGCTGTGTGCACTGGGCAGTCAGCTGTGTGCATTGCTGGTGAGCTAGTGCTTGTTTTCTGGAGAGTTTCAGGGCCATTTGGGGAGAGCATTTAGAAAGTTACATTTCATAAGGGGTTGCAGATGCCATTGATTTTAGTCTGACGGGGCATCGCCCTACATATCATTTCATGTGATTCCATAGATTGAATAATTTTAATATAATGTTTGAAGGCTATCAGTTTCTTTAAACAAAAATAGAATTATTAATATCAACAGCAAACGTCTACATCTATTATTTCATAAAGTCAGTATTACTATTCTTTTGAATTTTGGTACTTATAGAATATCAATCTGCTAGGTGCATTACCCTTTTAAGTTCTTAGCCCATGAAACATGGACTTGAATAAAGAATCCCTTTTCCCAACCTAATGGATATATTGGATCATGAAAGAAAACTTGAGACTGATTGACCTAGAAAAACCTGTTTTAGGTTTATTAACTATTAGGGATATATTTAATACTCAGTCTTTGAAGTAGGAAGATAGACGTTTTCAATTGATGTTACATCTTTTTGTGGTGGTTTAATTGGTTAGAGAGGATAATTTCAGACATAAGACATACACCATTGAGTGGTTATTTAACAGCTTGGGTCACAGAGATATGAGTAGGCCATTCTACTAAAGAAATAGAATGAATATTTTTTCTTTCTCTAATTTCTGAAATGAATGTTCTTTTTCATTTTACTGTTTGACCACAGGGTGAGTTTTGATGATGATTGAGGGGGTAAAGTAGCTTTCCTATATGTTAGCCAAAAGAAGTACAAAGTGCTTTCAGAACAAACTTTTTTGAGGATTTAATTTATCTGTTTGCATTACTCCCCTGCTCCTCCCTTCATCCCCCGTCAACATCATTAATGTAGTGGTCTTTTTCTCCTACAGAGTGTAGATTCTGATGTAGAAACACCAGCGAACTTTGGCAAATACCTGGAATCTTTTCTTGCTTTCACAACCCACCCAAGTCAGGTAAACTTTATGCAGGTAACTTTTCAAAACTTTAGTTAGGTGAACCAAAATTAAGCACTATGGCCTGAAGTAATATTGCAGCTCATATGTAAAATTTGACTCTTCAGGCCCTAGGGAATCACTTATAGTATCATTTCATTAAGAGAATTATTGGCTCTTCTTCCGAGCCAAACATTGCACTGTCTGAATCAGCAGCTTTTCCCCTCAGGTAATATTCGGATTATGGTAAGTCAGAAGTGAGGTGTGTCCTCGGTGATTTGCTACTAAAGTTATAAAACTGAAAGTTATAAAAACAGAAATCTAATTAATTGTGTTATTACAAAATTAATTTCCTCCAGTTCAAGATTTTCCTTCTCATATCACTCTGAGATTCCACTATCCTTTCTTGCATAGAGGAGAGAGTGATAAAGGTCAACCCACACTCCAGGAATTACACCTGGCCCATAGCCTCTATAGTGAGCAGTCACTACTGATGCGCTGTAGTAGAGAACATTTCAAAGTATCGTAGAGATTTATTTCTATGAAAAAATGTAGTTGATAACTGCTAAGTTAAGTAATAATCTTGGTTCTGTAGAATTCAAATACTTAAACTGAGGTTTTCTTTTCTTTTTTTTTTCCCCTTTAGTTTCTGCGCTCTTCAACTCAGATGACTTGGGGAGCCCTTTTCCGTCACGAGATCCTATCTCGTGATCCTTTGCTATTACCAATGATACCGAAATATCTTCGTGCTTCTATGACTAACTTGGTCAAGGTATATAATGGGAATCTAAACGTGTGGAGTGTAGGTGAATACATGTAATAATGAGGCATTATTGACAGCCCTTTCTTAGTCACTAAGATCCCTTCCTTGGGCCTATTCTTACTTCTCAGGAAGAAAGCAGACCATAGTGGTTCTTAAGGCTTTTCCATGTTTTGGAGCAGTTATATATCAAGCATTGGGCTAGGTGTTTGGACAAGAGCGGTGACCATACCATGTGATAATTGCCAGGGGTTTAAAAGCAAAATTTGCAAATACATAAGAGAGTGGAATTAGGAAGATTCCAAGAGGAGGTCATATCTGAGGATTGTTTCCGAAGGCCAAGTGAGAGTCAGGAAGTCAGAGAAGGGAGGGAGAGTGGAAGCAAAGATTGCTCACTACCTCATTGGAGAGTTGCTCCTAAATTTCCTGAGATCTACTAAGAGCTCTTGCAGGTGACAGATTCTTAATCTTGGTATGTAAAGTCAGAGAATGGGATCCATTCAAGGGTACCCTTATTTGCTCGGGGAATTTACCTAGGACGTTCTTTGCCATGGTCTTCAGTACTTAAAGTTGTACGTGTTTATTCTCAGCGTTTAGCATTTAATGAAGCAAGTAGTTCTCAGTGCTTTCTTCCTTATTGCATGCTGAATTATCACTGTGTCTTGGGATACCTTCATACTTACAGACCCTAAACAAATTCCAGAATTTAATTCTCCCTGAGGAACTTGGAGGAAGGTATCAACTAAAAGTGTTCTGTTTTCTACCACTCTCAGGAATATTGGAGCTGGAAGCAAACTGTCAACTTCTGATAGAATGAAAGTAGTCATTTATCATAAAAATCTCACTCAAAACTGTTAATTTTTAACTCCAGAAGTGCTTGAGCTTCTGAAGCCTAAGTACTCTTTCATTAGGTACATTTTCATTCCCTACCCCAATTACCTTTCTCTTTCCAGATGGGCTTTCCTTCTAAAACAGACAGCCCCAGCTGTGAATATTCTCGATTCGATTTTGATAGTGATGAGGACTTCAATGCTTTCTTCAACTGTAAGTGATACTGCCCTAACATTGCTCCCAGCAGTCTCAGGATGGCATCTAATGTTATGAATCGTGGTGCCTGTTGATTGGGGTTCTTATTAAAGATCAAGATCCTCAAATCTGGATGGCAGCGTGCTTAAGCTCTAGTTTCCCATTGCAGAAAGGTGCAAGGCCTACATTCCAGGCATAGTATTCTTTGTTCTACACCACAAACAGCGTTTGGACATTGATGTTTAGGGATGCTAACCATACTTAAGATACTTTTGAGGCCAGGTGTGGTGGCTCACGCCTGTAATCCTAGCACTCTAGGAGGCCGAGGCGGGCGGATTGTTTGAGCTCAGGAGTTTGCGACCAGCCTGAGCAAGAGCAAGACCCCGTCTCTACTAAAAATAGAAAGAAATTAATCGGACAACTAAAAATATATAGAAAAAATTAGCCAGGCATGGTGGCGCATGCCTGTAGTCCCAGTTACTCGGGAGGCTGAGGCAGAAGGATTGCTTGAGGCCAGGAGTTTGAGGTTGCTATGAGCTAGGCTGACACCACAGCACTCACTCTAGCCAGGGCAATAAAATGAGACTCTGTCTCAAAAAAAAAAAAAAGATACTTTTGAATTTTTTTTCATATTTAGGATTAAATATCATCTTACTTTGTGGTTCTTTCTTCCCCGAAAGATTGATCTGGGTTTTCTCTGTGGCCTAGGCTAGAAAGCAGTGGTGATCAAAGCTCCTTGCAATCTTGAACTGGGCTCAAGGAATCCTCCTTCCTCTCAGCCTCCAGAGTAGCTGGGACTACAGACACATACCACCATGCTCTTCTGATACTTTTTTTTTTTTTAAGAGATGGGGTGGGGTCTTGCTATGTTGTCCAGGCTGGTTGCAAACTCCTGGCCTCAAGCAGTCCTCCTGCCTTGGCCTCCCAAGGTGCTGGGATTACAGGGGTGAGCCACCACACCTGGCTTTTTTTCTTTTTAGGTAACAGCTTTATTGAGATAAAATTCATTTACCATACAATTGACCCATGTGTAGTATACAATTCAATGGTTTTTAGCATTTGTACAGAGTTGAGCAGTCATCACAGCAATCAATTTTAGAATGTTTTCCCTTTATCTTCTCATCCTTCTCAGCCCTGGGCAGCTGGTAATCTACTTTCTGTCTCTCTATTTTTCCTATTGTGAACATTTCATGTAAATGCAGTCATACAATTCGTGATCTGTCGTGACTATCTTCTTTCACTTCGCTTAATGTTTTTATGATTCATCCATGTTGTAGCATATATCAGTACTTCATTTGTTTTCATTGCCAATAATAGTATTTCATTGTATAGATACATTTTATTTATTCATCAGTTGATGAACATTTGAATTACTTCCCACTTTTTGGCTATTACACATAATGCTGTCGTGAGTTTCTGCATATAAGCTTTTGTGTAGGTACGTGTTTTTATTTCTTTTGGGTATGTAACTTGGAGTAGAATTGCTAGGTAATATGACAATTCCATGTTTAATATTTTGAGGAACTGCCAAATTATTTTCCACAGCAGCTATACCATTTTACGTTCCCACCAACCTGATTTCCTTTTAATTCCAATAGAAATGGGAGACTGATTTTAATTTGCCACTTAAAGGACCTGGCTGGTAAGACAGCTTCCACAGATCATTTATTTTTGAAAATTTCCAGATTCATTATTGAACAAAGTCTTATTGAGTGATTATTATATTTAAAGCACAAGTCTATAAAACAGTTTCTCTGAACAGTTTCTCCCTGGAATGGTAAATGAATAAACATTAATTATCTGTTTTATGCTAGTTACTGATTAATGTCTTTCCCTTGGTGTTTTTTCCCTTGGCAGCCTCCCGGGCCCAACAGGGAGAGGTGATGAGGTTGGCATGTCGTTTGGAGCCCAAGACTAGCTTCCAGATGGCTGGGGAATGGCTAAAGTATCAGCTATCAACTTCTGTTGATGCTGGATCCATGAATTGTAAGTTTTTTTTTCATTATTAAACATTAGTGAAGTATTGTAACAGTATCAAAACTATACATAGGAAATAAGCCTGAGCCACATATCAGAACAATGTATTAATCCTGTTAAAAAATACCTTTGGGGGCCGAGTGTGGTGGCTCATGCCTGTAATCCTAGCACTCTGGGAGGCCGAGGTGGGTGGATCGCTCAAGGTCAGGAGTTCGAGACCAGCCTGAGCAAGAGCGAGACCCTGTCTCTACTAAAAAATAGAAAGAAGTTAGCTGGACAGCTAAAAATATATATATATAAAAATTAGCCCGGCATGGTGGCACATGCCTGTAGTCCCAGCTACTC
>CAUYSK010083742.1:0-28378 GCA_963575035.1 Avahi laniger | reverse complement strand
AATTGTGGAAGCCTAGGCCGGGCGTGGTGGCTCACGACTGTAATCCTAGCACTCTGGGAGGCCAGGGCAAGAGGATTGCTTAAGCTCAGGAGTTCGAGACCAGCCTGAGCAAGAGCAAGACCCCGTCTCTACTATAAATAGAAAGAAATTAGCCAAACAACTAAAAATAGAAAAAATTAGCCGGGCACGGTGGCCTGTGCCTGTAGTCCCAGCTACTCCGGAGGCTGAGGCAGGAGGATCGCTTGAGCCCAGGAGTTTGAGGCTGCTGTGAGCTAGGCTGACCCTGCGGCACTCTAGCCCAGGCAAGAGAGCGAGACTCTGTCTCAAAAAAAAAAAAAAAAAAATTGTGGAAGCCTTTTGGGGATAAAAAGCAGAATAAAGTTACAAGGACACTGGTTGATCACCTCCTCTCAGCTGGATAAGCAGAAGACAGCAGATGAGGCTGAACACTAAGATCAGACCAGGCTGCGCATGGTGGCTCACACCTGTAATCCCAGCACTTTGGGAGGCCAAGGCAGGAGGATCACTTGAGGCCAGGAGTTCAAGACCAGCCTGGGCAACACAGAGAGACCCCATCTCTACAAGAAATTTAAAGCTTAGTGGGTGTGGTGGTGTGCGCTTATAGTCCCAACTACTCTGAAGGCTAGGGTTGGGAGTATCACGTCAGTCCAGAAGTTCGAGGTTGCTATGATCACGCCACTGTGCTCCAACCTGGGCAGCAGAGCAAGACAAGATCCTGTCTCTTCAAAAAAAAAAAAAAAAAATAGGACTATAGTCTGTCATTAGGATGGAAGGTGGGAGATAGAACCAGAGGCAGTGCCAGGGTACAGGAAGGAAAAAAAAAAAAGTTGTCCAGTCCCCTTCTCTTAGAAAAGTAAAACCTAGCTCTGCCACTTGGGTGAGAGAGGAGGCTACCAAATCTCCATGAAACTATGCATGCCCTTGGCTGCTATCAGAGGAGGCTCAGTTAATACCCGGGAGTCTGACTCATCATTTTGTAACTTCTCCTCCCTGCCAGGAAGCTCCCAGTGAGAATTCTGGAATGAGGGCCCTGTCTTTCCTGGACCCCTGCAGAGCAGGGCTGGATGAGGAGGAAGGCTATTGGATCTCTCCAGGAGGATAGTTCTTTTTCTACCCCTTAGAAGTGAAATTTTTGGTATATTAAGAATTTAGACAACAGACTTAAGCAATCACTTAAAGAGGGAACCACACCCACAGTTGTATAGGATGTTCGATACTTCATATGCATCATCTCTGACTATCCTGGCTGCGCTAGAATCATCTAGGGGGGAGCTCCCCAATGCCAGGGCCTCCCCAGAACAGTGCAGTCTGAATCGTAGGGGTTGGGGCTACTTCTTTACCCCATGATTCTAGGGTGAGAATCCCTACGAAAAATAACTTCTCTCTCTTCACTGGACCGCACGAAGCTTAAGGTTACCTTATCCTGTGCAATAGGTGTCAGGAAAGTTAAGAACAATTTTATCTCTTTGCAGGGAAAAGACCTTCTGTAAAAACAAAAAAATTGGGGGCTAGCACTCTGCCTTAGAAAAACAAGTCAGTTACTAGTGGTGTCATTTAAAAGACGAATTCTTCTACCTCGTGGAAATATTCCTTTTTTAAAAACAATGATTAACATATTGACCAGCGACTTCCGTAGCTGCGCGTTCCCGGTGCGGGGTGCAGCGCGCCGCCGAGACTTTGCGGGCAGGACGGGCACCGCGCGGCGGGCTGGCGCGGCGTTAGTCAGCACATTCCGGGGCTCCGGCTGCTCGTGGCGCCGCCTGCCGGAGACGGAGACGCCGGAAGCTCACGAAGCCGTAGCCTCCACGGGCGCCAGGGGATGGTTCTGAGGTTCCCGGACCGCGGGCGGGCGTCCATGGCAACCAGCGCCACGCAAGTGTTTCCGCTGTTCGCTGCCAACCAATAGCAGCGGGCGTGACGGAGGCAGCCTGGGGCCCCGGAGCCCCAGCGCCCATTGGGCAGACTCGGCCTCGGCCCCGTCCCCGCGCAGCCGCAGTGGGCGGGGTGGCGCGGTGGCCGAGCTGTCTGGAGCGGCTCCTCTGGGGAAGGCGGGCGGGCAGGGCACCGTCTAGGGTGCCGGTGGGTGACTAATTGCTCAGCAGACCTGAGGCCAAAGAGGAAGTGCTGGTCGTGGTGGCCTGGGCACTTTACAAATGGGGCCCACCTGCTTCTCCTTCCGGCTGGGCTCGGGTTAGTGCTGTCGCCTTCCAGAGCGAGGCTGGAGCTGGCGGCCTCTGCAGGTGGATCCTCTAGCTGTCCTTGGGCCGTGCACATTGGTCGCTGGCCCTGTGCAAGGAGGATGCTTTTGTTAGCTTTGCTGTTTCAAGTGCTCGAGGGAGCGGTTGATGAAGGCAAGGGCTGAACAATGCATGTTTCCACAGCTGGGCAACAGGGCTGCCTCTGCAGAGGCCACCCACCGAGTCCCTTCCACAGCCCCGAAAATTAATCTTCTTTTACATTGAATAGAAATTTGGGGAAAGGCAAACAAAGCAATACGTGGAACACACAAAATGTGAAAATACAAAATGCAAAAGTAGGTGGGGGTAAGTTACCTACCAGTTATCCTCACCCAGAAATAACCAATAGACGTTTTTGTGTATGTCCTTCAACACAGGCAGTTTTTGTTTTACAAAGCTAGTGTCATCCTAGACCTTGCTTCCTGGTGCTTTTCTCTCTATAGCAACAGATTATGAACTGTCAGCACATACTCTCCGTCGTGGCTTTTACTGGGGTCTGTATTCCACCATAGAATTAATTACCAGCTCTTTAACTGTTGGATATTCTGATTAGCTAAGCTGTGATGGGTGGCAATTTTTGCACACATCTGTATCGTCAGGACAGTTCCCTTAAGAGGGGATTTGCTAAAATAGAGGAGCCCTCTCTGTGCCAGCAAGACAAGTTCCCCCACTTTCTCCTACAGAGACTGGCCTCTGGGGAAGGGTGAGTAGCTCCTTTGTGTTGTGTGAGGCCTTTGATCTTCTCTGGGTTCCAGTCCTCATTTTGGTGTCATCGTCTTTCAACTACTTTTAACCTCTGTTTCTTCATCTGTGAGGTGGGGATGACAATCCTTTCACCTAAAAGTTATGAATTTGAGAAAAGTATGTGAAAACATGTTGCAAACTAACTCTCTGCAAGCAACAGAGTTGCTGTTACAGTTACTGTTGTGAGTTGGGGGTCGGAGCCTGTTTCCTCATCCTGTAGACTCCAGGTAGGTTCCCCAAGTAAAGAACCAGATGTCTCCGGCACAAGGTACCTGTGTTCACCCTGGCTCGTCTGTTTGCAGGAAAAATGCTGTGGAGCTGGAACTCGCCAAGTGCAGGATGGACATGATGTCTCTGAACAGCCAGCTGCTGGATGCCATTCAGCAAAAGCTGAACCTCTCACAGCAGCTGGAGGCTTGGCAGGTAAGTCAGAGCCCTGAGACCTCGGGTGAGGGAAGATTCCAGGAGGAGTCTCCGAACCCAGGCAGAGTGTAAGAAGGAGAGTTTGCTACTAGAGGGTCCCATGGGACTGGGTGCACAGTAACCCCAGTCTTCATCTGGCAAAACCCGAGCTCGTGTTTCCCCAGTCCCTAGGGAAGAATATTCAGGGATGCTCTTGAGAGCAGCAAACCCCAGGCTACTACTGTGTGGAGGTGTCGTCACCTCCAGGTTTGGAATAGGGCGCTCCTTCAGTCTGGGCTCTGTTAAAAGGAGAAAGAAACCGCTGGCTGGCACGGAGGGCCCAGGAAGCCCTGTGTGATTGGAGGAAAATCCCAGCTGGATGCAGCTCAGCAGCTGTCTACAATGGCAGCTGCTGCCCTTCCCCTTCTTAAGGGCCAGCCTCCTTTTTCCAGAGAGTACTGTGCTGGCACAGGCCCCGGGGAAAATGAATCAATTTGTCCATCTCTGTGACCACTGTTTTCAGGGTCCAACATGGCTCCCTGTTGGGGCTGTGCTGGGCTTTTTGTCGATGAGGTTGAGGTAGCACAATTTCAGGACGTGGGTATCATCATTAACGTTTCTCTCCAAGAAATCCCGACTAGACAGACGGAAAGCCACCTGCGGCTTTACAAGGTGCACCCCCCTGTGGAAGGCAGGCGGTCGGTGACTGTTCCTCCCAGGGCCCTGTCGGGCTGGTAGCCGGAGCACTGGCCCTCCCACAGGGTGCTGGTCGCCGGCCCCATGCCTGCCTGGCAGCCAGCTGGCCAGGCCCCGGCTTACCGCCGTTCTCTCTCTTCTCTCCCGGCTGCAGTTTGCTTCCTCAGGGCTTTTTACTATCTGGCTCCTTTGGTTTCTGATCTAGTGGCCTTTCTCAGTTCCCGTATCAACAGCTTTAGTTGTACACCCCTCCTGCCTTTGAGGTGAGACCGAGACTGCATCCCATCCACCCTCTCCCCGCTGCCCTCGCCACCTCCCCTCGTGGCCCGCCGTGTCTGTGTGCCAGAGCCCGGCGTCATTTCTGTGCAGTGCGACGTGCCTGTGAGCCCCGGCCTTGCTCCTCCCGTCACCGTCATGTCCAGTGAGCTCCTGGGCACATGCGGCCCAGCGCCAGTGGGCCGGCCCTGGTTTCTCGGTGCCACCTTCTCGTAAATGGCTGTTTTGCCCACTGAAGGAACAGCGGGCGTGGAATTATGGGCAGCATGTGTCTGTGAAGCTCTGAAGTGGGGCTACCCTGACGAATCTGATTGCTTGAAGTGCAGAAATAGTGTGCAACGTGCCAGAAAAACAGTGGCAGCTTTGAAAGGATTTTTTCTGAAAGGCCTTTTACTCCTGTGTCTTATGTGACATAGCTTTTATTGAGCACGTCCTAGGGCAGGGCACTGTGCCGGGGGTTCTGCACCGGAGCCCTGGAAGTGGGTACCGTGCGTCGGCAGCTGCCTGGCACAGTGTGGGATCTGAGGGACAAGTGGAGAAGGGGAAGGGAGGGAGGGAGGGAGACGGGAGGAGAGGCGCCAGGACAGAGCTGAGGCTGGACGAGGACAGAGACAGGGACAAGAGGAAGGCTGGAGAGCAGGAATGGAGCCAGGGAGGGTGGAGGGCTGCACTCACTGGCACCTGCAACGAGTGTGTCGGTGCAGTGTTGCGCCCCTCGAGGGGAGACTGAGGAGGCGGGGCCTGGCCAGCCCGGCTTCCCGCCCTCCTCTCCAGTGGCTGCCCTG
This sequence comes from Avahi laniger, assembly GCA_963575035.1. Classification (NCBI taxonomy): domain Eukaryota; kingdom Metazoa; phylum Chordata; class Mammalia; order Primates; family Indriidae; genus Avahi; species Avahi laniger. Next base: position 23,217 of record CAUYSK010083742.1, on the reverse strand, counting down.
CTGCACCGGTGTCTGCCGACTGCAGGGAGCCCCCACCCCAAAGGGTGTTTTTAGGAGGACGGCCCAGCTGCTGCTGTTAATTACACAGGGCCGCTTGTATTTCCAAGCCAGTAGTTTTCAACTTTGTCGGTGTCGGAACCCTTTTGTGCAACAGCATCTTACACAGACTCAGAACCTAGCGGCTAGAGGGGAAAGGGTGCAGCCGCTCCACCGTGGAGAAGGTGCTGTAAGGCGGGGTGGGGCGGGACGCGGGAAGCCCTTTCTAGACAAGGGGAGCAGAGTGGAGGGGGAAAGGTCCTGCCTACCCCAGTGAGGAAGCCAAAAGAAATGGTCGGACAACCCTTTGGTGCATGAGCACCCCTGGCGTCTGTGATGCCCGTGACTCTGCCACAGATAGGAGCCTCGCTGGTAGCAGGGAGACTCTTTGCCACTTGGGGCTGCCAGTGGTGCGTGGCTGTTAGTAGCTCAGGCTGGAAATAACTGGAAGGAAAAAAAGGACAGGAGAAGCCCTCTGAGGCCAGGCCTTTGGGCTGGATAGCTGGCAAGCCGAGGTCACCCTAGGGCCTGCAGGGATGGGGGTGGCACACCAAGCCAGAGGCACCAGCCAGCCCCATGGGGCACAGGGCCCAGAGGGCTGGTCATGGGAGGCGGAGTGCTGGCTTAGGGACTGCACCATTATCTGGGCCTATAGGGACAGACCATTGCAGGTGGTCGCCTGGGAGGTGGGGATTGGCGCGGTAACACTTGCAGGGAGAAGCCAGCCCAGGCCCCCTCGTGCATCCAGCACTGTGCCCCTGCTCACCGCTTTCTCGGTCAGGGTAGCCCCTGCTGCAGCCGCTCACTCATCTCACCCCTCATCCTCATCTCACGTCCGTTTGTCCGACTTTGCCACCTCCCTGTCCACCGCCAAGGCTGGGTCAGAGCCCCTGCTCAGCCCCGGCCACTCTCCCCTCCCCTCTGCAGGATGACATGCACAGGGTCATTGACCGGCAGCTGATGGACACGCACCTGAAGGAACGGAACCAGCCGGCTGCCGCCTTCTCCAGGGGCCACGGTGCAGGGCGGGGGGACGAGCCCAGCACCACTGAAGGCAAACGGCTCTTCTCGTTCTTCAGGAAGATTTAACTTGGGAGGAGGCTTAAAAGGCGCTGGGGGCCAGGGCCTCCCCTGAGGCCTCAGGCTGGCCGCTGCACTGCCCCCGCCTCGGGCCCAGTGGGTGCGCCCTTTTGCCAGCGGGGATGGAGACCTCAAGGTGGGGGCCTGCCTTGGCCTCTGAAGGCTGCCCTCACCCTGCCACCTGGCCAAGCCTTCCCAGGATCCTGTCATCGAGCAGGGCTCAGGCCGCTTCCCAGAGTGGCCCCTTGCTTGGGTTCTGCGGCTCAGACCCAACGGACTGCAGCCCACCCCGCAGGTACTGCTGCCTCAGCTGTAGGAGATGGGTAACAGAAGGAATGGAGGCCCTTGTCCGCATGCCTCAGGAGGCCTGAGCCTCTTTTCCTTCCCCGGCCCCTGGCCCGCGGAGCTTAAGGGGGAGGCGGTGGCCCCTCACCCACGTGCATGCACCTCTGCCGGAGCACCTCTGCGGGCAGGAGGCTGAGGCCATCCCAGGCCCCAGGGAGGGAGGCCCTGTGCCCTGGCTGCCACTGCTCTGCCCCTCAGCCTCTTTCAGTGCGGTCTTTGCCCCTCAGCAGGCCAGGCAGTGTGTTCTCACTGGTCCGCTGCTGGCTTCAGCCACCCAGCCCCTTCCCCTTCACAGGACCGGGGCTGGGAGGGGTCTCTTCTTCCTGTGGCCCCCTGCGCCCTCACGTACGCAACTTCTTGGCCCAGCCAAGCAAGTCTGGGCTGCAGAATGGCCCCAGAGGGGTCTGTGGTCAGCCACCCCCCCCCCCAGGGCAGTCTCGGCACCACGGAGTGGACGGGAGAGGGGAGGCCGCTGGGGCCTCCAGCTACCACCCGCCAGGCCTGCGCCAGGCCGGGGCCTGCCTGCTGCTCCTTCCTCAGCAGCTGCTCCGCCGCCCACGCCGGGGCCCCGCGGCCGGGCCAGCCCGCAGCCGGTTCAGTCTCCCTCCCTCACCCGGGAAAGCACAGCAGGGCTGAGCGGAAAGAATGTACCTATAGATATGTACATACCACAGTGCTGTAATTTTGTATGTAGCAATCATGTAAATACATGTATGGATTTTATAATATACTCTATATAAATCTATAAAGGCATATTTTTAGAAAAACAGCGCACCACTGCTTCTTTTGAAAATAGTCTGAATAAGAATAAAATGAATTTCTACACAGCTTCCTGTCTTGCTCTCTGGGCGCTTGGAGGGGTGGACCCACTACTGGGCTGCTGGAGAGGTAGCAATAGCGCGTCCCCCGCACCTGAGAGGTCACCTCAGATGCTGCTCTGCCATCAATGGATTTGGCCAGGGCCTCTCTCCTAGAGGGTGGCAGCATCCTGCCCCCCACCACTCCTGCCAGGCCTTGCCTCCCCGCCAGCGCCACAGCGTCTGCACTGCTCCCCAGGCTACGGCCACGGCCCTGGGGCCCGGTAGAAACTGAGCCAGAAGGAAGCCACTCCAAGCAAAGGCTTCCACGGCGTCCTTCTGGGCGTGCGAATAAACACGGAGCCTCCCCTGGCATCTTACCGCGTGTGCTCCCAGCCACCGCATCAGAGTGGAAACTCACCCCTGGACCAGCCGTTCATGGAGAAAATGGACTTGGCTTCTGCAAGCGTCCCAAGGCCCCAACAGGCACCTGTGCAAGGCTGAGGCCAAGAACAAGAGCTGGACGTAACAGATGGGAAGAAGCCAGGCCCACCCAGAGCACAGCTGGAGGGAGAGCAAACAGACCCTGGAAGAAAATTTGGCAGCTTGAACCTTTATTTTTAGTATTTTTTTTTTAAAAAGCATAATTAGAAACTTTCAATACAGAAATAATCCTAGCAAACCATTGAAAAGTTTTGACAGAATTTCACATCAGGTCCACTAGGACATCGGTTCAGCCCTGAGTCCCCCACCCCCACCCACAACCCCCCATTCATGCGTGTAACACTCAGTGGGACAGGCACACCGTCATCGCCAAAATCCCCCCACCGCCTGGGTCTGGAGGTCCAGCTGCCAGAAGCCATGGGCGTCTCAAGCCCGGCTGGAAGCTCCCAGGACACCCCTCTTATTGCTTGAATTCACAAGCACACCCGCGCCGGCCTCACCTGAATGCTCAGGGACGTGTGCCCCCCACTCACCAGCACAGGAGCCCGAGTGCCGAGCGTCCCCACGGGGCCCACAGTCAGCCAGGACAGTCCTGAGGACAGAGCCCCCGCTTCTGCTCCTGGCTCCACAGACCAGAGGGGGCTGCCTGCCCCCTTCCGTGCCCCTCACCCCCTTTGCAGGTCCACCGAGCTCCCAGCCCCAAACTGGCTCCAGAGCGAAGGCCTGCCACGCAGAACCACTGGCTTTTGGCAGTTTCGGCAAGTGGAGAGAAGAAACCCCCAGGTGAGAAGAAACCCCTAGTTTTTATTGATTAAAAACCCATCCACAGTGTTAACATGGAAAATCTGCAGTGTGATCTGTGATGTGATTGTCCGATCAGGGCTTTGCCTAGAAATTGCTTAGGAAAGGAAATCTAATAAAACCCACCACGGTGCTGAAATAAATTCTTCCCAGTTACTTGATCCTTTTAGGGGAAAGGGGAATGAAGTGTCCGGGCTGAGGGGGCAGTAATCGAGTCAGATGACTCTGGTTTTTCCTCCAGGGGGCTGGGGTGGGTCAAAACTGCCTTTCCCCAGGCCCCCAGCCACTCCTTTCCACCCCCTAAGAAATCCCTGCCACCCTTGCCCTGCAACAGTTCTGTCAGTGGTCCGAGGCTGCCTGCCGTCCCAGCCCAGGGCTGTCGTCCCCACAGCCCCTGGCACCCATGCCCCAGGTCCACAGATGCCTGGCGCTGCATCAGGGACTCAAACTCCAGTGGGAGGCCCCTTCTCCGTTCCCACCAAGAAACAGCCAAGAAACAACCAAGAGCCTGGTCCCATGATGACAGGAAGCCTTTCGCTTTTTCTAAAAACACTGGACCCAAAGTGAGGTGGCCACAACTTTTAGTGCTGTGCCAATCAAACCTCAGGGAAAGAAAGTAATGGTGAGGAACTTAATTCATTTGATTTGGCTTCATTTTATCTGTTAAAATAATGCTTCTATAGCCCCCTGCAAGCCCCATCTCTGTGCAAACACACCCCTACCTTTCTGCTGGAACTGAAACATGTTGGTATAAATTAGAAGCCGTGGCTCCCCTGGGTTTGCAGCTCAGAGGCATCTAAAAGGCAGGAGAAGAAATCTGTTGGCCAGAGGGCAGGACTGCCTGCCTCTGGGGAACCGCAGGGCTGGGGCCCACCTTGAGGCCGTGTGCCCCGGCTCCCAGAGGACAATGGGGAGGGACAAGAGCAGGCAGGGGCCCCACAGAGGCCGAGACCCTGTGTGCCGGGGACAGAAGTCGACAGCCTGTAGGAGAGAACGAGCAACACGGAGCCCACTTCACCAGCCCAGGGTGGCCAGCTACGCGGCTGAGAACACGACGCTGTCTCCTCCGGCAGCTGCTGGCAGTACGCTGGGACGGGGGAGGGGAGCGGGCAGGGTCCGTTGCAGCAGGTTGGCGTTAAGGAGGCAAAAGCCAGAGCAGGACGAGGTGTGCGGTTGGTTAGAGCAACATACACTATGTACAGACTCTGGTTAATCAGTCCGCTCGGCTGGCAGCGTCCTCGCCAGGTCCAGGCGCCTTGGCCAGGGAGGAGGGGGCACCGGTAGGGGAGGGCAGGCTTGTCCGACACCTTCTTGGCACTGGGGACGGGGAGGAGGAAGTGCCGATGGTGCCTCCCAATACAAAAACGTGGAGAGAATTCTTTAAATAACGGCACGAAACTGAGACTGTCCCCCGAGGAGCCCCCCACGGGCCTCGGGCTGGGGGAGGGACCGCAGCGCAGTCTCTGCGTGGGCTGGGGCATTAGCAGCAGCGTTTCTTTCGTTTACTGTTCCTCGTGAGCTTCACCACGTCGTTCTGTTGTTGCTGCTGCTGTTTCGCCAAGTTGTCTTTCTTTGCTCGAAGAACCAGCTCTGTGATGCAGTTGAACATCTGTGGGATGAAAGAGGTAGGGCCAGCCTCAGACCTAGCGAGGAGGCCCCTGCTGGCCCAGCTATTTCCACTGTAAATTTTTTTTGTATGTATGTCCTCAAAACCCGTTCTAGAAGGAGGTGGTGAATATTTAAAGGTCAAAAAGGAACAGCATTGCTACTTGAGAGGCTGAGGCAGGAGGATGACTTAAGCCCAGGAATTTGAGGCCAGCCTGGGCAACATAACAAGACCCCATCTCTTAAAAAAAAAAAAAAAGGAATATCAAGACCCATGAGCTGTGTGGACTCAGGGAAGTCAATCTCTCAGGGGTTCTCCAGTCTTTTTTTCATACAGAGAAGGAACCCCTTTTCATTCAGCTGGAATCTTCGGACAAGAAAGATAAAGGTGCCCCTACTCCACACACAGGTGGGAGGGGACCCAGAGCCTCCAGCTTCATGCCACCTCACTGCACATGGGGCCCAGAGGTCCTGCCTAGAACCTTTCCCAGACTCCTGACTCCTTCTGATGCCAGGATCCAGTGAGACTCCATCTACTGCCACAGTCCTCTCCTCTCCTCAGCCCCGGAAAGGTGAGTAGCTGTCACCGTGCCAGCGGGAGCAGCCACTATCTACAGGGCGTGCACTGTGCACCAAGCGCTGGACGTGACTTTCTTCACTTAGCCTTCACCACATGGAAGGCAGGGGCTCCCCCTCTCCCAGTCTGCAGATGAACAGAGGAAGCCCAGAAAGGTTAAGTCCCCATCCACGGTGAGCAGCCTGTACTCCCACCTCTGGACAGCACATGACCCCAGAAGCAGTGGGGGTCCCGACTTCCCTTGGGCCTCTGGGCTCCACACACCCTGGCGCAGGGTGCCCCTAAGACTGGCGAGTGGAGCCAGGCGGGACCCGTGGAACCCAACTGCTTTCCCACAGCCCAGCAGGAGTGAAAGGGACGCTGCCTCAGGCCAGAGGCTCAACCAGGCTGCAGGGGCCACACGTCCCCAGCAGCCCGAGGGGCTTGCGGGATCTGCCTACCTGAGCTCGAGGCCATAGCTCCTGGCCTCTGCAGGCAGCCAGGGCCCCAGGGACAGCAAGAGCAGGAAGAAGTGACCGTGAGAGGGCCCGAGGAGGCAGAGGACTGGAGACTTTGGCGAGGGATGAATCAAGGTTTGACCCAGCCTCTTACTAGCTGGGGGATATTCCTTCCTTAAGTTACTTCAACACTTGGAACCTCAGTTTCCCTATTTTTTCTACCTCAGAGGACTGTTGAGATATGAGCTTAGAACTTCAAAAGGCCTGGCCTAATGCGTGGCGTGCAGCAGGCACTCAGTGAATGGCAGTTACAGTGACGTCTTCTGTTTGTCGCTCATGCCCTGCGCAGGCCAGGAGTGGGGAGAAGGGGCCGTGGGGTGGGGCAGAGCCAGAGGCGCACTGGCCCTGTCGCCCCAGCCCAGCCAGGCCTCACCTCCTCCACGTTGACGTTCTCCTTGGCGCTGGTCTCGAACAACTGGATCCCCATCTGCCCAGCGAATTTGTAGGCATCTTCCGTCTCCACCACCTTCCGCTCAGGGTCGTCATTCTTATTACCCACTTCAAGGCAAAGCAGAGTCAGTCCAGCCCCGAAGGGCACCTCCGGCCACCCACCATCCCCACGTCCTCGCCCCAGGGTCCAACCTCACCTAATATTCGGCACACATCGTCACAGTTCTGGTTGATTTCGTGAAGCCACCGCTTGACGTTGACAAAGGATTCAGCACTGGTGACGTCATAAACCACAATGACCCCATGGGTCCCCCGATAATATCTGTAGAGCCAGGGTGTGTGTCAGAGCCTCAGCCCTGACAAGAGCAGCCCCTTTGCTAGGACCCACCTGCCCGTGTCAGGACAGCAGCCAGGGCAGTGGCGAGGGGGCGGCCAAAGCTTCACCCCACGACCCCCCAGAGTGTAGGTTCTCCCCAGCCTCAGCCGACACGCTCGGGCCACACCTGGCCAGCAGGAAAGGCTGCCCGGGCAGCACTGGCTTCTCTCGCCAGGGCACCAGAGTAGGAGCACTCAGCCCTGAGGTGGCACCAGGTCTGAGGAGTCACCCCAGGTTGTTCAGAGTCTGCTGCTAATAGCTTAAAACTTCTTGGAAGTTCTCATTTTTTAATTCAGACAATTTTTGTATTTGATATCGTGTCATCACTGTCGTTGAACATTCACAAAACTTGCTCTCCTCTGACCTGTTTTTAGAGAAATACCCAAGAAGCTGCACCATCCCCTCCCCCGGGGCCAGTGGGCAGCTCCCTTCCCGCTATTCTAGGCTCATCTGTGCTGGTGGCAGGGAGCGCATGGAGGCCGCATGGGACGGCTGGGAAGAGGGGGACTCGCAAACACACGGAGCCCAGGGCCAGGTGGAAGGTCTGCAAAGAAGGGGCATGTCAGACATTCCTCTGCACACTCTGGTCCCATCCCCCCTGCCAGTTCAGGAGGACACAGGAAGGACTGTGTTCCTTGCTGAGCCCTCCCAGAGCCAGCAGCCAGGCTGCACCCCCGCCCCGACACTACAGAATCAGCCAGAACCGCCCCTCTACGCCTTCTTCCCGAAGCTGCAGGGATTCTCCCTCCGTGGGGGCTCCTCGGGACACCCAGCGGCAGACCCCAAGTGGACAGGCTGCTTCCCCCGACCTCTGGCTGCCACCTGTCCAGCCCTAAGCACCTCCACGTGCCCGAGGCTCATCAAGAGCGCAGCTGCTCCTTGCCCGAGCCGGAGGCGGCACCAGGCACTGCAGGCTGAGCGAGGATGTGGCGGCCAGGCTGGAGGGGGCAGCTCCGGTCCCATCCCCCTGCCTGTCAGCTCTGGCCACCTCTTCACACCTGAGGCCCAATCCGAAGACAAAGGCCAACGCTGGGTCCAACTCTGAAAGGCTGTGGACCTTGGGAAGGCCGCTGCATTCGGCTCACCATGCCTCAGTTTCCTCAACTGCAAAACAGGTACGCTACTACTTAACTCCTGGAGGGCCGTGAGGATAAAGGAGGGACCGTATGCCGCCCAGGGCTCAGGAGCAGCCACACTCAAGGATAGGTGCGCCTTGTTATTACTAACATAACTTCCATGACAATCTGGAGTCCTAGAGAGAGGCGGAAGGAATCCAAGGAGCAGCTCAGTGGGCGGCCCTGAAGGCTGCAGAGCAAGAGGAACTGCTGGTGCCCACAGGAGTCCAGCCCCGCCTGGCCCTGCCCACAGCTTGGCTCCCAGGGCGGCAGCGCTCCCGGCTTTGGGGGAGCCAGGGCAGTCAAGCCGGCTTGGCACTGGGCCCAAGAACCAGCTCTGGCCTCGGCCGGGCCCTCCAGCAGCTGCTGCAGAGAGCGCCAGCTCAGCACACGGTGGCGTGGCGGAGCCTTCCGGAGCGGGCACGCAAGTGCACACCAGAACCACAGGCACAGACGAATGTCCCCTGCCAGCAACGGAAGTGCGAGGAGTTGGAATGCCTCTGCAAACTCTCTCTGCTGAAGATTATTAAAAGTGCCAAGAAATGCCACGGCCAAGGACCCAGTACAAAGCCCCCCGCTGCTCCCCGGGAACCTCCGCCTTCTCTGGGGCCCAGGGAAGGGGCTTTGCCCAAGAGCAAAGAACTAGTCTGGGGATGAGGTTGGGCCTCAGAGCTTTGGCTAGGAGGGCAACGGTGCCTCTGGGCTTCCTGGCCCATCACCCTCAGGAACCACTCCCAGGCACAGCGCTGGGGGCTTTATAGCCATTAACCTTGTTAATCTTTGCAACGACCTGGTCCAGCAGACAGCAGGACGGCCATGCTACCAGTGCCAGGAGCCTCCCCTCGCTGTCACCTTCTCACCTCCACCCCAACCCCTCTCCTCCCCAGCCGCACCTCTGAGGACCAGCAAACCTCAGCCACCGGGGGCAAGAACTCAAGAGGGGCTGACAATGGGGACCTTTCTTGTCATGCTATCAGGATACAATTTCAGTTTCTCTTTTAATGCCCTGAATCAGAAAAGGTCATGCTATTGCACTCTGACACCCCGTTGCTGGAAACTCAACTTTCCTAGAATCCTTCCTTCCTTTTTTTTTTTTTTTTTTTTGAGACAGAGTCTCACTCTGTTGCCCGGGCTAGAGCGCCCTGGCGTCAGCCTAGCTCACAGCAACCTCAAACTCCTGGGCTCAAGGGATCCTACTACCTCAGCCTCCCAAATAGCTGGGACTACAGGCGTGCGCCACCATGCCCAGCTAATTTTTTTATATATATATATTTTGAGTTGTCCAGCTAATTTCTTTCTGTTGTTTTAATAGAGACGGGGTCTCACTCTTGCTCAGGCTGGTCTCAAACTCCTAAGCTCAAACAATCTGCCCGCCTCGGCCTCCCAGAGTGCTAGGATTACAGGCGTGAGTCATCGCACCTAGCCGAATCCTTCCTTCCTTCGCCAGCAACCATCACAGGGGGTCGAGTTTTTTGGTGGCTCTCAGTGGGCCCTGCAGTGCCTCCTGCCCATGAGGGGCAGAGCCTGAGACCCTACGATGGGGCTAATCTGCCCAGACAGGTGGGATGGCCCCAGATGCTGAGCAGGTGCCTACAGGCCACCAGCATGCAGGTCACCCCTTTCTCGAGCACTCTGGAAAAAACCCATACTGCCCTCCGGTGGCTGAGTAATTCCTCCAAGTCTCCCCAAGGAACGAAGGAGCCAGTTCACCTCTTCCCACACCGCCCCGCCCCAAAAGGAGCTGACTTCACAGCAGCCGGGGAGGGGCTGTGCTCCCAGGGAGCAGGGCCATGCACTGGGTAAAAGGCCTCAGTTCTAGTCCCTTCTACTCAGCCAAGCTAGGCTGCTTCATCCTCTCTGGGCCTGTTTTCTCGTCCTGTCAAGATTAAATGAAGTAAAGCAGGTGAAGTCCTTAGCGACAGGCCTGGCCCCAAGACAGGATGTGTGAGGTCAGTGCCCAGACCTACAGACCCGACAAGAGGTCCTGCCTCCCTCGGGCCAGCACGCACCAGGGTGCCTGACACGCTCATGCCAGTCCCACCCTGAGGGGCCTGACCCCAGCGGTCTTCCTCAGGTCCTCACTGGCAGCTGCCAAGACACACGGAGCCAGACAGCCCTCACTCACTCAGGTGGCCAATCGACAAGGGGTCACAGAGCACTGTGCCCAGGCAGCGCCAAGACTAGGAACCCCCAGGGTTTTGGGGAGCCATGGCACACACGTGCTCACCACAGGGCTACCTCCATGACAGAAGCCCTCCAGCTCAGGGCCATTTGGGCTCCAGGTCCATGACCTCTCTTGCCCAGCATGGCCCACACACCTGCCCCTCCTCTCCCCACGCTCTCAGCTACCGCCATGGGGGCGCCTCAGAAGATCCTGAGGGGCCTAGGATGGGTGACCAGCCTGAGGTCTGCCATGCTGTGGGGAGGAAGGGATCTCTGGCCAGGAAACTTCCTCATCAGCCTTCCTGAGTCCACTCGCAGAGGACTTTCCCTGGAAGGTGCCCACAGAAGGCCAGACACAGGCCCGACTGCACACAGCACAGCGTGGAGCTCAGGCTCTCCCACCGCTAGGAGCAGACCCCTTCTCAGAGCGCCCTCCTCTGTAAACTGGGGTGAGAGTGGCACTGCCCACAAAGCTGCAGGAGAGTGCGCCCAGACGATCCACGCACGCCTGGAGCACGGCACCTGGCACACCCCACACTGAAGCCAATCCCAAAGACAGACCCTCTGGGAATCTGAAGCTCAGAGTTTAAGCAACTTGCCCAAAGGCACGCAGTACAATTCCAAATTTGTCTGCCTTCAAACCCTGCTCTTTCCTAAAACCTGTCCCATTGACCCAACAACCAAGAGTCCCTCCGCAAGACACCCGCTGCTCGGAGCTAGAGCTGTTTTCCTCCTGTTTGCAGCTAAAAGCCACAAAGGTGGGCAACCAGCTGGGCAGCTGGGTTTCCCAGAGCTCTGGGGAGGGAAGGCAGGGCCTCCCGATGGCCTCTACACACCAGCGTTCCTCCCAGGCCTCCCAGAGAGCCAGCTCAAGGAGTCGGGGTGGGCGCCGCAGCCTGCACAGGCCGACCCCACTGTCCCAACTGACACCTACACGAGTAACTGCCAGTGACTACGAGTTCCACAGGCAGGGCGCTTCACACCCACCTGGCGAGGCAAATGCTACTGCTGTCCCCATGGGAACTACAGGCCTAAGGGTAAACTGACTGCGGGTGGGTCCAGTCACTATCCCGCCAGGGTGCTCAGCCACTGCCTGCTGCCCAGGGCAACAGTCACGCCCCGTCCCTGCCTCCTCTCGTATCTTCAGGAGGAGGAAGGGCAGCGCTGAACACTGCCCACTGTGGCCAGCAAAGGGCTCCCTTCCCGACAGCCTCAGGGAGCCACCAGTGACACTTCTACTGTGACCGTTCACCTGTGCCCACGCGTCAGCGGGGAGGGCTTCGGACAGGCGCGGGGCTGACTCACGTGGAGGTGATGGTGCGGAAGCGCTCCTGCCCCGCCGTGTCCCAGATCTGCAGCTTCACCTTCTCCCCGTTGATCTCCACGGTCCGGATCTTGAAGTCCACTCCAATCGTGGTGATGTAGCTGCCTGCACACACGCACGCACGGCGCGTGAACAAGGCCCAGACCTTGGGCTCCACCATCCCACCCTGCTCATTCCATGTGTCCCCTACATTCTAGATGCCAGGGACAAAGTCCCAAACAAAGGAGACAAGGCTCAAGGTGGGGGTGACAGACAGGAGACAATGAAAGAAACTGATAAAGAGGACAATTTCAGAGAGCGTAAGAGCTACAAAGGAAATAAAACAGGATAGGACTGGGGAGAGAGGGGCAGGCTCCTTTAGAGTGGCCCCTGGGTCACAGGGTCGGGACCTGGTAGCTGTGATCTGAGAATGGTGGCAGACTTGTAATGCGCTCTGGGGTTTTCTTTCCGATTCAAAAAAATTTTAATCTCCCACAAAATTAACCTCCTAACAAACAGGTCATGACCTGTGGTCTGAAACCACTGCTCCAGCCAGAGGGGCGACAGCGTGGGCAATCACGCTGGGTCAGGCACCTGTGGGAGGCAGGTAGAAGGCGGCTAAGGCTAGATTTTGGGCCTTTGTGCTATTTTCGAGAACTTGGACTTTCTCTTGTGTGATGGGGAGGCATTGAAGGGTTTTAATCAGAGGCAGGAGCTGCATTTTAAACAGCTCTCTTGGGGCCTCTGTGTGAGATGGGCAGAGGAGAATGCCTTGCTGGTGTAACAGTCCAGTCCAGGCTTCCAAAGGCCTGAACGTGAGGAACAACACAGATTCTCCCTCCATCAGGAGCTCACCAGTAACACAGGGAGGGAGCCGACACACACAGCTACGTGCAGGGTGGCAAGCGTATAGGAAAGGCCAAAGTTCAAGGTGGGGTGGAGACTGGAGCAGGCTGCAGGGAGGAAGTCACATTTGGGCCGAGCTTAAAAGAAGAGGTAAGATCTGGAAGGTTGAGACTCCCACACAGAGGCAAACAGCTGAGGCCAGCGCACAACTGGAACAGGTTCAGAGAACAAGCCCGCACCTGGTGCTCCTCCAGTCCTGGACATGCCGAAAAGCATGGCCTGGCACCTGGCAGGGTTAGGCACTTAAACAATTGATGGCTAAATGAGCAAACGAAAAATGCACAAGCTCTATGAGAAAGAAAGTGGGAAAGGTGAGCTGAAACAGATTATGAAGACCAGAAGCTCTTCCAAAATTACAAAGGACACTTGGCAGTGTCTGAAGACATTTTTGTCTGGGGCGGGGGAGAAAAATGCAAGTGGCATCTAGTGGGTAGCGTGCCAGGCTGCCGCTCCACTCCCTTCAACACGCAGCGCAGCCCGCAACAGAGAACCTTGCTGTAAACTCCTGCTCAGGTCAGAGGGCCACTGAGGTTTTTAAACAGAAGAAAGACCCTGCCAGAGACATGCACTAGCAAGAGGAATCGAGCAGTCTGGTTCAGGGTGGGTGGGAGCTGCTGAAAGGCTTCCAAGCTGGAACCAGCGATGAACTGAGATGCTGGGAGTAGGAAGGGAGAGGAGAGAGATGGCCAAAGAGCCCTCCCAAGAAGTGAACGCTGATTGCACGGGGAAGTACAGGGACACTTTTCAGCATAATTAGAGGCTGTCCATTAGTTATCATTCTTGAACAGAAGATCATGGCAACAACAAATAGCTGGTATTTACTGAGATACTATTTAGTCCCAGGCACTGCACCATGCGCTACCTCAAGTAATCCTACAACAAACCCACGTGGGAGAGACCATTACAGTCCCACATTGCACGTGAGCAGAGAGGCTTAGTCACTAGCTCAAAGTCACACAGAGAAGCCAACTCTTGTTCCCATAGCACACCACCAGTGGTGTTACAGAGCCACTACAAGGGACAGAAAGGGGACAAAACCCACTTCTCCACCAAGAGGCATCTGCCATGTAATCACTTCCTAAGCAGAGCTTGCCTCCCAACCACAGAGGGATTCCCCACAAGATAACCACATTTCAGTCCTCAGAGAGGTCAACCCAGCATGAAGCCTCTGCAACGAACCTGAATCTGACATATTTAACAAAAATACGTTCAACACCACCAGCGAGCACGGAAATGCAAATGTAAAGGAGTTAGCCCTTTTTGCCTATCAGCTTAGCAAAAATGAAGACAACTACGGAGATCTAGCATTGATCAAAGCTGACTAGGGGCATTGTTAACCCCTTTGGGGGTGTAAATTAAATTACTACAGCTTCTTTGAAAGGCAAGTTGGCAGCAGCTATGGAAATTGTTAAGTGCACATGCCCTGTGACCCAGTAACCGCACTTCTACAGAAATGCACGTCCAAGAACATACAATGTATCCCAAATAATGCAACACCACTTAAAACAGAAGCAACCAGAAACCACGCATTCATGAAGAGCACAGATGATGAACTACCGTGCATCCACACACAGCACAGAAAACTTTGCAGCCACTCAAGAGAACCAGCAAAGTGTGTGTGCAGCCATGATGCAGAACGACGTTCCTTGATATGAGGAGGGGAAAGCAAGTTGCCGAACAGCACACGGCGTTCAGAAAAAAGCCAGAAAGACACACACTGACCAGAGGCTACCGGGACAGCACAGGGGCCAGGTGCACGGACAACTTTCATTTTTCACTTTATTGACACCTTCCTGTTTGAAATTTTATATAGGCATGTACCATCTTATAATATTTTTAAACTTTTTTTTAAAATGTTGGGCACAAAAAGACGCTGGGTAGGAAAAGGATGCAAAAGGGTTTTTTTGAACCAGGTTCATGAAGACAGACCACAGAGGCTTTTATCTGAGCACCACAAGGACCTAAGTCCCCCTGTCTTCTTCCGTCCTTTGGCAACCAGAATGAGAAAGTTCCCTGCCATGGGCAGACGGGGAGAGGCAAGTGTGTTCTGGGAGACGGGGCGGCAGGGCGGGAATGAACGAACGACACCCAGCAGTACGCGGGGGAAGACTCACCTGAGAAAGTGTTGTCTGCAAAGCGTAAGAGTAAACTGCTCTTGCCCACACCTGCAAGAGAGAAAGCACCGAGATGAGAGGGGCCAGGGGTCCCTCCCTCCAGCCCCAACCCTTCTTTGGGGAGATGATGCCTGAGCCCCAACTCTTAAGAAGCTCAGCGGGACCCAGCTGAGTCAATGCTGTTTCCACCTCCTCTGCCAGCCACACACCAAGAACATCTCCACTCAATCCTCGACCTTTCCCTTCATCCTCCTGTAAGACAAGCTGCTCCCAAATCCCCTGGGAGACGTCCAGGCCCTGTGCTGAGGGCCAGCCCAAAGGGAGACACAAGACAACAGAGACAAAGCAGGAGGAGGAAGGTCAACCTAAACAGACTGGCCCCACCAGTGCGTTAAAAACATGGTCCCCCAAAAACCGCACACCATGTACGCTTCAGATAGGGGGCGCCTTGAAACGAGGTACTGTAGGGTTGGAAAGAACCCTTGAGATCAGGGCCATTTGGCAGGTGAGGAAACTGATGCCCACACAGTTAGACCTCAATGTTCACCGTCTTCCCGGGGGGCTGTCCCTGTCATCTGGGTCAGTGGAGAGGGGACGGCTGTCTTAAGCCAATCAGGCCACCTGCGCATGCTCAGACCACGGCACTTAGCACAGTGCTCCTGGCTGCTTAGTCCACGAACAGGCATCTGCCTGGCCTTCCCCAGCACACAGCTGCTTCAGCCTGCCAAGTACGCCTGTCCCGTCTTCTTGTTCCATCCCCGACCCCTGCCACCCTGAAGCCAGATGGGTCAACTGACCACAGAAGGAAAGAATTAACACAATCGAGTTGTCTGTGTGGTGAGCACTTAAATGCTCCTATAATTGTAAATCTAACCACATCTCTTAAGAGGAGGAAGCCAGGACTCCGAGACACTGAGCAGCTGACCCAAGGTGTCTCTGCAGGAAGGAGGAGCTGAGATCTGAATCCAGCCGGCGTCCTCCAGAGGCTACAGCGCCTCCAATGCACACTGCTGGGGAGTCTTCTTGCGTCAGTTCAGGGAGGGGAAAAAAACGACCCCATGGGAGCTCCTACATCTCACTCCCGTCAAGAGTTTCAATGGAAATGCCATCAAAACTATGAGGAGATCTTAACCTAGGGGCTCACAAACCTCCTGAATCTAAGTGCGAATGGGACTGCATGTGCCTATCTGTGGGAGAAGCCCACAGCTTTTATCGGAGTCTCAGGGCACCTGCCCCCTCATCCGCCCAAGTAGCCAAAGATGTAAACCACTGGTGCAGAATAACAGTTGCATTTTTCTAAATCTAACCCAGACATCCTCTCTGCACAGTCCTCTCAAAGCTCTCCTCCAAGGCCTTCTCCCATTGAGTGAGCCGTCTGCAGATGCCCAGAACTTGTTTCCCCGAGTGAACCTTGGTCTCACCTTCCCAGAGATGGGCTGGGGTGAGGCTCCTGCACAGACAGGTGCCACTCAGCCCCTGCACTCGTGCTCAGAGCCACTTCCTCATCACCCCGCCATGAGGCTGGCTTCCTGCTGAGCCCGAGGAGAGCCGGCGTCCTGGGCTGGGTCCCTCACGGCGCTCTGCCCAGTGCCGACACCCATTGGCCCCGCTGGCTCCTCTGCTTCCTCCTGAGGCCTTCTGGGTCCAACTTACTCAGCTATAAGCTCGTCTCTGGGCTACTAGGCTGAGAGTTCCTCCAGGACAGAGCTCTCGCCTCACTCACCTTGTGCACACTCAGTGCTGTCCGCCAGGCCAGCACTTAGTAGGCACCAACAAAACACTGCTTGATGCATGCATGACTAAACAAATGCCAATCTCACCGACAGCTCTGCTGTCTAACACTATCACTGCAGCATTAACAGGAGCTGAAGCACTGGTTTTCAGATTTCTCTGTTTTTTTGAGACAGGGTCTTACTCTGTCTCCTGGGCAAGAGTACAGTGGTATCATCACAGCTCATTACAACCTCAAACTCCTAAACTCCAACAATCCTCCTGCCACAGCCTCCCAAGTAGCTAGGACTACAGGCACATGCCACCACGCCCAGCTAAATTTTTCTATTTTTTATAGAGACGGGGTCTTGATATGTTGCCCAGGCTGGTCTCAAACTCTTGGCTTCAAGCAATCCTCCCGCCTCAGCCTCCCAAAGTGCTAGGATTACAGACATGAGCCACCACGCCTGGCCACAATCCTTTTTTTAAATTAAATTTTATCCAAATCCTTTATGCCTAAAACAGACAAGGGGGAGGTGCTCTCTCTGCAATCACACAGCAGCCCCTCCACTGACCCCAAGGCTCCTCAGCAGAGCAGTTAAAAGCCATTAGGTTGCAGAGATCACTACAGTCACCAATTATGTGCTGCTTTGAACCCAACACCAACCTCTGACACTGCTCTAGAAGAACAGAAATCCGCCCTGAGAAATGCCATCTCCTATATATCCCCGGAAAGGGCTTCGTTGGAAAAATGTGCTGCAACCATCTCCCCCAGTGCACTGGCCTAAGGGAGGAAGCAGAGGGCACCAATCGACCTTCGCCACAGCCACAGCCAAAGGATCCCATGGCCACATCTAGTGTGACCCCCAGCCATGTAGCCCCATCATCCTTTACCCTGTAAGGTGCGCTGGCCTGGTGGCATTCGATGCCTCTTGGCAGCCTGGAGACGCCATACTCCGTCATTGCCACGTTCCCCTGGCTGCTTCATCTGCCCCACCGTGCCAGCTGCACACACGTCTTCCCTCGCCCTGCTCCTGCCTGGGCGCTAGGGCCCTCACTCCTCTTTGCTTCAGTTCCAGCCTCTTGAAGACCCTTAGACCTTCCGGTGAAGTGTTCTCACTTTTAATCCTGCCTCAGCTACTACCTCACTGTGGAACTTCAGGCAAGTCACGCCCCCTCTCTGAGCCTCAATTTACTCATCTGTCAAGTGAAGGCTTTAACTACTGAATGAGGATGGCTGGTCCAAGGATACAGACGAGAGGCTGTTACAAATCAGCACCAATGTCAGAATAGCGTAAGGGAACATATAGAACCTCGGGCATAAAGAAGAGACAAAATCCAGAAGCGTGTACAATGTGGCAGAGGGGGAAGAACTTTACGTTTATAAAGAGACTAACATTCATCGAGGGCCTACTGTTTGCCAGCCCTGACACCAGCTGCTCTCACACACATTAGCATAGATGCGCATTAACTCCCAGCTTTGCTTGTAGACGTGCTGTGTTTTTTAGGGCAAGTCAGTCACCTCCTCTGAGCCTTAGTTTCCTCATTTGACAAACCACATGAGCCATGGGTGAGAACCAGATAAGAGAGTGTTCGAAATCATCTGCTCCATCTTAAGGAGGCACACACACAAGGAGCCCAGTTCAGGGGAGCGCATGATGTCAGACTCCTTGCTCAGCTGCCAAAGCTTAGTTTGAACTTCCATGGCTACCATCTCCCAGGCTCGCAAGGGTTCAGCTTTGAGTATCAGCTCAGTGTCAGGAGAAATCAAACGGCACAGCACCTATCTCCTTTACACAACCTAAGCCGACATGCTCAGACTGAACTTGGAGCCAGACCACAGAAATCTTGACCCAGGGAGTCTTCTCCCACACCTGACTTTGGAGTGAAAAATCAATACACCATGTAAAATGTACTGTGAGCACGCAGGCCAAAACCATCCCCTGGGGTTTATGGAACAGAAAGGCCACAAGCTGCATCTTCTTGCTGAGTTTAGGCTTTTCATTTTTGGATATCGACACACAGATCCAAGATGTCTCGCAGAGGAATAAAGACCCTGACCACGGCGAACTGACTGTAACTGTAAAAGGAGAGAATTCACCCTGGTGCCAGTCCCCAGAGCCAAGGCCAGAGCTGAAAGCAAATCCTGCAAAGGAAGAAGCCTCAAGACCCCGAGAAATGCCAAAGGCCGTCTCTAATAGCAACACTACACGGCTTGCCCGTTTTTCTTTCATTCAAACCACAACCAGTTGGGCCTCCACCTTTCAGCCTCCTTCCTCAACCACACTTTTATTCTTCCACCTCGCTGACTGGCCCCTAACTCCCCCCCTTTCCTCTCCCCTCCTCTGGCAACCAAGGAAACCTCAGCCATCCTTCACCTGATCCAAACCACCAACCACATCCCAATCCAGCCTCACGGGCAAGACCAAAAGCCACCCACTTCCCTGACCCAGCTATGATACTGCCACCCAGCACTCCTACACCGTGGGTCTCACAACCCACTTGATGCGGTCCCCTGTTTCCTTAACAATCCGTGGCCTCTGCCTCCAGTCACAAGCCCTCCTTCCCCGCACTCCAGTCAGGTCTGGGCTATAAACTCAGCGTGCTCCCAAGCCTCCTTCCTGGACATCATATAATCCCAGCACCTCAGCTATGCTCCCGTAAACTTGGGGCCTGCCTCCTTGACCTCTTGGTCACCCCATAAACCTGTTCACCTGCCACACTCCAAACACCTCTAAAATCCTCCCTCCTCTCCCAGAAACCAGTAAATCTTTTCTAAGGACACTTAATATTCATTCACTCGACAGTGTATTAAGCATTACCGGGTGCCAGGCACTGTTCTAGGCACGGGAGACTGAGCAGCGATCTGAGCTAGGAGCCCTGAA
The DNA here is from genome assembly GCA_963575035.1 of Avahi laniger. NCBI lineage: Eukaryota > Metazoa > Chordata > Mammalia > Primates > Indriidae > Avahi > Avahi laniger. Next base: position 4,073 of record CAUYSK010083742.1, on the reverse strand, counting down.
GGAGCGTGTATAGCCAAAGCACTTCTGTAATTTGGCTGACCCACCACCGGTACCCCTCTGCAAACAGCGAACACTAGTGACCACTCGCTGTGTGCCAGGACCGTCCTCAACACTGTGTGCAATATCTCATTGAATATTCATGCTCACATCTACCCCATAAGGCAGATCCTATTATTCCATTTTACAGATGAGGAAACTGAACGCTGCAGAGAGATGACAATAACTCAGCAGGAATGTGCCAGGCCTTGTGCAAAGCGCTTTATCCGCCTTACCTCATTTAAATCTCACAGCAAGCCCATGAGACAGGTTCTGGGAACGTCCCCATTTTACGGAGGGGGAAACTAAGGCACACAAAGGACAATGGTGATAATAACAACATCAAGCTAACATTTACTCAGAGGCACTTTTCCTATTTTATCTCATCGAATACTCACACCACCCAGCAAGGCAAGTCCCCACTTCTCAGATGAGGGAACTGAGGCTCAGAAAGGTAAAGCAACTTGCCCAAGGTCAGTCACACAGTGAAGAAGCTAGTAGTCCCTGGACTCGAACCCAAGTCTGTCCAACTCCAGAGATCGCGCGACTTGACCAAGGTCACACGTGAGGCAGGGGCAGGCGCGGTGAGCGGACCCGGCGCGCTCGGCCCCTCGGCTCCCCAGCCCCGCGCCCCAACCTCCCGTCGGCGCGGTTGGGAGCCCCTCGGCGCGCCCCTGGGGCCCAGGCCGCCGAGCAGCCCCGCCCGCCCGCCCTGCGCGGGCCGGCACCTCCCCGCCAGCCTGCCCGCCCCGAGGCCCCCGCGGGCCGCGCCCGGCAGGGCCCGAGCCGCCTCCGGCCGCTGCGGCCTCACCGCTGTCGCCGATGATGAGCAGCTTGAAGAGGTGGTCGTAGTCCCGGGCCATGGCGGGCGGGGCGGTGCGCGCGGGCGGGCGGGGTCGGTACTGGCCTCGCGATCCGCAGCTCCCTCCGGGCTGCTCCGGCAGCGGCGGATCCACTTCCCGAACAAACAGCCGGAACTGACAGAAACACCTCCCTCCGCTCCCCCCTCCTCCTCCTCCTCCTCCTCAGCAGCCGCCGCCGCCGCTGCCACCGCCTCCCTTCTTCCCGCCCCGCCCCGACACTGCGCAGGCGCAGCGCCTGACACCGCCTCTGCGCAGCCGCAGCCCCGGCCAGCCGCGCCCTCGCCGCGCACGCGCCCTGGCAGAGTGCCGGTAGGCGCGGGCCCGTCTTCCTCGCGTGTCCTCGGCAGGCGTCGTTGCCACTGCCCGCGGCCCTGAGGGCCTGCAGAGCAGAGCCGCTGTCGAGCCCTAACAGAAAGAAGCCCAAGGTGCCGGAGAAGCCCGGCCGTGGACCTTCTTGCTCCCTCATCTTCAAGACCCGCACGCTCTGCGGAGAGGAAATGACAGGCACGCAGTGACGGGGGGCGGGGCCCACGCCGAGCTCCCGGTTCCTCGAGTCCCGGGACTTGGATGTAGCAGGCAGAGTCGTGCGGCGTCGCAGGCTCGGCATCCCGCCCCTTTCTGCATAGACGCCGCCTCCGCGGTGCTGGCTCGGGCCCCCTCCCCCACCGTGTCGGGCCTGTGGACCAGGCTCCAAGGGTGGCAGGTGGCTGCCCAGTTATGCAGGACAGGAGTCGCCTGCTGGAGCGTAGCTCTTAGGAGCCTTTGAGGGCAGCGGTAGGTCGAAATCACAGCCCTGTGACCTCTGAGAGCCCGAGACGCCTCTTTGGTAAAATGGAGAGAATAGTCCAGACTCAGAGTCCCGTCCAGCTTGAAGCTGAGCCTGGGAGATGAATGACCCAGTGTGTAAGCCTCACCTCCGAGACCAAAGCAACCGCTCCCTCCGCTGCCATTTCACACCATCTACAGATCCACATCTCAAAATCGTGTGGTTAGGAAGACGGGCCGCCAGAAGTGAAGCAGTATTCGTTTTATCATCAGCCCCAGGTGTTTCGAGTTTTAGAATGAGTTTCCACCTGCCCTACCTTTTAGGTCCGAAACTAAAAGTAGTTATGCCCCCACTGCCGTCCTCACTGCGACACTGCAGGTATTTTTAAGTCCCTTATTACCTGACTCTTCTAACCCTGTTCCTCTCAAGTACCTGCTGGATGTTTCTACTTGTGTCATCAAACTTTCTTTTGACTTTATAAAAAGCAACGCTCGTGGCTTAAAAAAAATGTACAGAAGCTTATTGAAAAGTACAAGTTACTATTTTTTCTCCCGAACCACTCCTCACAGGTAACTGCTATTAGTAAGTTTCACATACCTTAAAATGCTTAACACGTGTTGAGTGAATAATTGCCCTTCGATGAATTGCCTGTGCTATACGAACACACAGGTGTAGGTACCTCTTTAATACACTTTCATCATTTCACAGCTGCGTGGTATGGTACTCCATCTGAGGGTTGTACTATAACCACTCTGTTAATAGGCATTCAGGTTGTTTATAATTTTGTTATTATAAACAATGTTGCAGGCAGGATCCTAGAACAACACATGGAGTACCTGACTCAAGAGTTGTTTTTCCAGGAGCTGAGAATCAGTGTGCGGATATCAAAGAACATGGGCTTGGGATCTGAAGGTACAAGCTGGGGAGAGGGGCTGCTCATGTGCTCTTGATTGAGAAGTCCTCCCTGGTCTGGAAGTGTAGGGCTGTCCCCTTTGACTCAGTGGTTTTAGGAAATAGAGGGGGAGAAGGAAACCTCAGTGTGGCCACCAGGCAGGCACACCCAGCCCGGACCAGCCAGTGAGGCAGCAGGGCATTCCAGCTCATCTCTTCATCCTCACAACCTGCTCAGAGTCAGGAAGACTTTGGTTCAAATACTTGCTTTGAAATCCTGGCTCTGTCCTTTAAAAGCTTTGTGATTTTGGATAAGTCACATCACACTATCTCAGAAACCCTGTTTCCTCACAGAATAGTTGTAAGGATTAGAGCTGTTTGTAAGTTACCTGGCACATAGAGGCATGTGACAAACAGTAACTTGGTATTGCTAATCAGGGTCATTTTGCACTGACTTATTGATACTTCGAGCCATTTCCTATCGAAGACTCTAGCACACACTTCCAAGGCAGCTGCCTGACCTTAGGGCTACAGGATCCTTTGGGGAAGCAGAGCAAAGCTGGCCACAAAGAAGACCAGTTCTCCGACTCTGCCTGGATGTGCTATCTGGAAAGCAGTAGGCATTAATTCCTTCATTTATTCAGTAACTGTTTAATGAGTGCTTATGTGCCATGCATTGTAGAGGATGTAAGAATAGAGCCTTTCCCTCCAGGAGTTTACAGTCTCATCAGAGTTAAGACATACTCATGAGGAATTAAAAATATTAATACAAGACAATACAGTAGATAGAAGGGCTGTCAAATAAGCAGTCTAGACTTCAGAGGAGAAAAGCTATCACTTTTAGCTAGAATGATGGGGAAAAGATTTCATCATAAAAACTTCATGATGGCATTGGAACATGAGAGCACCTTGAGTGTCGTGTCGGGTATGTTTAGACAGCCGCTGTCACAGCCTGTAAGAGGCATCAATTTTGGCTTGGAGGGGGAATTCTCTACAGGCCTGGATATGTGCCTGGCATCTCCAACCAAATCTCTGAGCACATTTTCCTCTAGAAACATTGTTTTACATTTATTTAAACTATAGTTCAGTGACAAGTTATATTAAGGTGTGTGTATGTCTTTCTCACATGTAAACTTTTGTGATCTGAGGTATCAGTATGTACTGTGGATGGGAAACATTCCACTATTCTCAACAGCCAACTTGCAGGTGAGCTTTTGCAACACCACCTGTTTGTCCATTACAAATTACAATGGGGAGACCAGGCATGCTGGCTCATGCCTTTAATCCCAGTATTTTGAGAGGCTGAAGCAGGAGGATCACTTGAGCCCATTAGTTCGAGGTTACAATGAGCTATGATTGTGCCACTGCACTCCAGCCTGGGCAACAGAGCAAGACCCTCTCTCTTAAAAGAAAGTACATTGGGAGCCAGGCCCAAGGGTTGTGGCTCACACCTGTAATGCCAGTGCTTTGGGAAGCCAAGGTGGGAGGATCACTTGAGGCCAGAAGTTCGAGACCAG
>CAUYSK010083741.1:0-14296 GCA_963575035.1 Avahi laniger | reverse complement strand
CAGGGTTAGGGTAAAGAACAGACACGACTTATTTATGCATGATAACAGAAAAAGGATAATAACGTTAATTGAGAAGGGAATGACATACCAAAATAAATTACGGAGTGTGGAAAAAGAGAAAATGGGGAGAGGTATGAGAGTCTCACAAGCGAGCTGGGCCTTGTTTATAAGTGTAGGGTCAAAATCTTGAGCTTTTACTCACGCAAGGACATTGAGTGCTATCTACTGCCATGAAGGCCCATGAGCAACTCACCACGTGTCTGAGAAAGTTCTCAGCCTCTAGTTCTTCAAAAGACTTGCAGACCATATCCTTTAGGAGGTGATGAAGGCTAGAGCATGGTTGAGGAAAAAGAAAATGAGGCATAGAGAATTTATGTGGTAGACGTCTGGGATGGTATCAGAATGAAAAAAAAAAACAGGAAACCAAAAAATATATAAATAAGAATTTCTTTTTTTTACAGAAGAGTTTTCTTATTATTGTGCTAAAAAATTTAAAAATATATAGCATGTCAATAATATATTTTTAAGCAACCTTTATAAATGAAATGAAATAAAGTCTCTGCATTTCATGTTTGCTAATTTAGCGATATTTAGTTCCCCATCTGTTAAAAGAACTCTGCAATCTCTTTAGTTACATATTTGCCAAAGGGATATGGCTACAGGTGCAGAGAGGTGTAAGTGGGTTGAGTAGGTGACCCCCGCACAGGTGGCATCGGTGATGTGATTTTATGAGATGGTGAACAACTCTTGGTAGACTTCTGGGCAGAGCTAAGTTCAAGTGTCCCCTGATTTACAGGACTGTTGCAATTTAATATATCTCAAAGCAGTGCAAAACAAACAACAACAAAAAAACCAATAAATAAAAACCCAAGCAACCTTGTTGATGTTTGTAAAGGGGAGTTAGGCTCCAAGCTCAGGTCATTAGTTCATTTGAAAGCCATGCAGGAGGTGAGACAATCCTTCGCTGTGCAGAACTGTCTCGCTCATTGCAGGACATCTGACTTCTCCAGCCCTTGCCCACTCACTGCCCGTAGTGCCCCCAAAACACCTCCATACACATCCAAAGGGACACCCAGGGAGCAGTACAGCCACCATTGAGAACGCTTCCTTGGAAGCTTGCTGAGCGCTACCTTCAGAGACCAGCAGGGGGCAGCCTGGCCCAAGGAGTGGACATTCCCAGGGCCTGGGCTCCCCAACTTTCGGGAGTAGCCTGGACTCAAAGGTTCTCAAGGTATCGAGGGACCATGTGCTTCACTGCACCCTCCTCCCACACCATTATACAGGCAGGGAAACTGAGTCTCAGAAGGGCGAAGGAATTTGTGACTTGATCAATATCTACTCTTAGTGGCACAGTCAGAAAAGAATCCAAGAGACAAAAGCCCAAAGACCTAAAATGTCATTATCCCTGTTCCCTGAGAAACATTTTCACATCCCCAGTTCTCAACCATAGGACGGACAGACAGGAGGCAGAACCCTCTCCTGCCCTGAGTCTCGCTGTTGGGCTTAGAAGAGAAGGCGGTGTGCTAACGTCAACAGAGAGAAGCCGGGAGACCTGGCCCCAATCCCGGCAGTAACTGGAAGACGACATGGTCCCAGCCAAGCAACTTCCATCTCTGAGCCCCCAGTTTTCTTTTGCAATGAAAGTAATAGACGTGTGGTAAAAATCTACCAAACAAGAGACTTCAAACTGTGCGTAAGGGTCTAAAACGAAGTAAACTATGAATATTCCTTGTATATCTTTCTAAACATATACTGTATATTTAAACACTAGAATAATAAAGTAATACATAAACATATATACATACTGTTTGTAAGATCAATGGGATAATACCATACATTTTATATGCTTTGTTTTAAATTTAAAATATCACTTACAATCTGTTCATAGTAGTGATATATATTTGCCTCCTTCCTTCCAATGGCTGCACGGTATTTCATAATACTGACGGACCAGTTTAATGCTGCACCTACTGGTACACAAGCCCTGTGCTCTCTCTTGGGGTGTCTTGCTCTGATAAAGCACTCTACAGAGAACAACCTTATACATACGTCTCTGCACACGCGTACAAGGATTTCTGTAGGATGAATGCCTAGAAGTGGAATTGCTCGGTCAAAGAATCTATGTGTGTCCGAAAGATTGACAGATGTTGCCAAAATGTCCTCCAAAATGCATCACTTTCAACTTCCTCCTCTGGCCCAGGAGAAGGCCATCTCCTCTCCTCATCAGCATTGGGAGGTACTTATCTTTGGGGCCTTGGTTTCTTCATCCACGAAATAAGAGGGTTAGATGGGATGATACCCAAGATTCCTTGCAGCTATAACTTTTCAGATCTGTGACTTTTTTCCTCTAAGACGTCCAGCTTGAGGAGGAGGACAGAGCCTCAAACTTAAGTAACTCTTCTCTTCTCCTCTCCCCTCCCTTCCTTTCCCCTTTCTTCTCTCCCTCTAGTCCCAGGAGAGTGGAAAACCGCAGGAGGCCACCCTTGGGAGATCTGGTTCCGCAGGCAGTCCTATATCTGGACCACTTCCTGCCTGCCCCATCCATTTCCCACCTGGTTTAGCAACCTCTGCCTTCCTTGACGGGACTCCCATTCAGGTCTCTTGAGATAACATCTTATGAAGTTTTTTGCCCAAAGCATGCCTTTTTCTGCCCCTGGAAGGAACGAGTTTCACTCGCTCTGAAAAAGTCCCTGCATGTGCTTGTTACCTGCCAAGAAACCCGAGAGGCCCCAAATTCCTCAGCGCCTGGATCCCAGAATCGCTTAATCTGCTGCTGTTCCCTTCCAAGGGTGCTGAGATGATGGAGTTACAAGCCGCTTAAGGGCTTAGAGGGTGTCAGCTTGAAGGGAGGAGAGCGTCTGCCTCCACTAGGCTCGGCCTCTCAGATGAAAGAGCTGGGGAGAAGGGAATGTTTACGGAGATCAATGCAGACACCCTGGAGGGGCCGGAGCTCCCCTTGGGCTTCTCAAGGATGATACAAGATTGACATCATCAAAACCCCTGAGGAAGACTCTGCCCCAAAGTCACTGCGTGCTGGATTCTCAGAGCAGGAAGGTGCACGGGGCTTGGGGAGGACAATCGGGGCTGCTCCACCTTGCGCAGCTTCCAGGTGCTCCACTTGCAGTGATTACAAAGAGGATGGTGCCCCAAAGAGGTACAATGACAGAGTAGTGGATCATTTTAAAATGTAAAAAAAAAAAAAAACAACCCTACCAATGACTTCTTGTTATACTCAAAACAAAATTCATACAGCTCTTCATGATTCATCCCTATTTTCCTCTCCAACCTCATATCCTACCATCACAAGACATTGACCTTATTTCTGATCCCTAAACACACCCAGTAGCCTATTTGGTTCCTGCCTCAGGGCCTTTGCACAAGTTGCTTCTAGATTTTCCCAAGGTTGGCTGCTTCTCATTATGGAAGGCTCATCTCAAATAACACCTTCTCAGATAGGGAGGTCTATAACCATGCAGTGCAGTATGGTCACCTGCCCCTCCATCAGACACTCAAGTCCCAGCCTTCTAGCAAGCTCTGTGACTCTGAACAAGCCACTATCCCCAAGGTTTCTCTGTAAAATGGGAGTGATATTGCTCATCTTAGCTTCCACCCTGGGCTCTTTCTCTTTGCTCCCACTTTACTTTCCAAGTTCCGCCTGCAAGGAACTTGTGTATCCTTTTGAATATGTTGTTCCTTCTCCCAGTACATTATTTCCAAACCCCTTACCTCATTCCTGCTTGTACCCACAGAGCCGGCATGAAGCCTAGCACCTTAGAGATGCTCGAAAGTATTTGTTGAACAAACAATGAATTGGATCAGTGCAGTGGTGACATCTTGCAAGTTGTAAAATGCCCTCCCTCTGTGAAAGCCACTCCACAGCAGAGAAGCAGAGAGTGTGAGAGTCTCCTAGTTTCCTAGAACTTTTGTGTCTCCTCGTTTCGTGAGTAGTTCTTGAAAAGCAGAGGACTTTTCCTTGGGGTCAGCCTGCCATTTTTAACTCTCCCTGCCTCCACAGGTTCATAAATGGTGAGGCTGGCGGTAATATCTCAATGCAACCCACTCACATGGGGAAACTGAGGCTCTCCCATAGGGGAAGATGGCACCACATGTGAGTATTTGAGCTGAGATTATGAACTTGGGTCTTATTCCCACTAGGCCAGCTCACTATAGTGTCCACAGTATAGAAAAGAGGGGGGCAGGGGGCAGGCATGGTGGCTCACGTCTGTAATCCCAGCACTTTGGGAGGCCGAGGCAGGAGGATCGCTTGAGACTAGAAGTTCAAGATTAGCCTGGGAAACATAGAAAGACCCCATCTCTACAGAGAACAGAAAAATTAGCCGGGTGTGGTGGCGCGCACTTGTAGACCCAGCTACTTGGAAGGCTGAGGCGGGAGGATTGCTCCAGACCAGGAGTTTGAGGTTGCAGTGAACAGTGATCGCGCCACTGCACTTTAGCCCAGATGACAGAGCGAGACCTTGTCTCAAAAAAAGAAAAAAAAAAGAAACTGAATAGAGGGGATGGCGTACCCAGAGGGCCAATACGTTATAGAATGATGTAAGAATTACAGCAAGAATAGAGGGAGGCCATACTTCAGTCGGCCCCTCAGAACCTGCCACATGCCTGGAATTTCCAGCGCTCATTCTTTCATGAGTCAGGGTGTCGTGTCCGCAGAGGACGCCTATTAAAACAGAAGCGCTTTATCAACATCTCATCCCCTAGAAGAGGTTTGTTTCTCAGATAAGCCATCTGAAAAAGCCAAGAATGGGACCCGCAGGGGGACGAAATGGGGAGGGTGTTTGTTACAAAGGGGGAATTTTGGGGGCCTAAGCTTGGGGGTAGGAGAGTGGGGGGCAGGCACAGCACCTACGTCGACCTCTGCCAATCTCATCTTGCCTCAGGCTGGCCTCAAACTTGAACCACAGAGAACTGCTCAATTGCCAACAAACAAACACAGGCAGTGCACAAAGAGCCGTGTGTGCTGGGGATAACCAGTCCCACGGGTGGTTTGGGTGTAGCGGAAAGCAGTGCTCGGGTTCGGAACAGACAGCTTTGAGAAAGCTGGTGGAAGAGAGGGCCTCCCCCCACCGCCCTGTGCCACCCTGTTTGCATCGAGGCCCCTCCTGGGGGGCTGGACCACCCAATCTGAGTGCCTGTCTTTTCATCTTGCCCTTCTGCAGGGTGGGGCGGGGACCCAGGGGGCTGCGGAGAGTGCTTGGACAGCTGGGACAGGCAGAAAATGAGCAAGTTCAGCACGACTCTGACAGCTAACACGCTCAGCACCACCCACACCGTGCTCCCCGCAGTCAACAGCCAGAAACACCTGCGAGAAACTCCATGCAACAAATAACGTCGCCAGCAGAACTGGACCAGAAACCCCCGGTTCTGTCGGCAAGATTTGTTTCATTCATCCTCTGTCACTCCAGGCAGGGAAATGAAGCCAGGAACTGCTTCCAGAGCTCAGTTTGAGGGGTGCCTCATAAGCCTCCAAAGTGCGTATCATTTTTCCTTCCTCTTTCCTTATTCAAAGCCTATCTGTTCTAAAGACTCAGCCAAAGCCCTTTCCAGACCCCAGCAACATTCTCTCCTCTGAGCTCCGGGGGCTGTTTCCTTCACCTGGCACTTTCCATAGGCAGCCAGTGTCGCCACTGATCGTGGGATGCCTGACATCTCTCCCCGGCTCGTCCTCAAGCTCCTCGAAGGCAGGGAGCAGGGTACCATCTCTCACACCCTGGCACAAAGCTGAGCACGCAGTAGGAGACCTTGATAAAAGCTTGGGGCTGGATGGAAACTGAGTCACTATCACTGTTCACTCCCCTCTATTTATGGATGGAGAAACCAAGGCCCAGAGAGTGCAAAGGGCTTGCTCAAGGGAGAGCTGGGCAGGGCTGAGGCGTTGGTTGAACTAAGAATCAGAGATAATGGTGCTCCCTGTGGTACGACCACACTGGCCGGCACGGAAAGTGGAATTTCAACAGATGAGTCTCAGATGTCCTCAAACTTCTGGATAATTTGCATTTTAAGAAATCAAATTCTATTTTAGCTGTTGGGGGTACTATAGTTAAAGAAATTATATAGCACACCTTTCCTTACAAGTCAATGATCAGTAAGTATTCTTTGGTTGTGAGCATCAGAAATTGATTCTAGGTAATTTAGATTGTTTTTTTCTGGAGATGGGGGTCTCACTATGTTATCCAGGCTGGACTTGAGCTTCTAGGCTCAAGCAATCCTCTCGCCTCAGCCTCCTGAGTAGCTGGGACTAGAGGCGTGCACCACCAAGCCGGGCTGACTCCAGGCAACTTAGCAGAAAGGAAATTTACTGGGAGGATTGGAGTTGCTTGCAGAATAGAAGGAAGACTTGAGACACCAGGCTTGTAGAAACCTGGGAACGGCGGGGATCCAGGTAGGAGGCACCTGTCAGCAGAGTCACCAGAGACACAGGTTTGATCAGCTCCAACCATCTTGTCTGTGCATCAGGACACAAAGTGCTAAGATAGAAAGGCCCAGCTTGAGTCACTGCCACACCTGACCGGAGCTGGGCAGGGCACCTTGACTGACAGATCCACCAAGATCACACACGCTGGGAAGACAGGCAGCCATCAGAAGGAAATCAGGTGCTATTGCTAGAAGTGGAGGCAGGTGGGGAACAATACTGCACCTGCTGGCTGCACAGTTTAGTTTATTAGTTTAGAACAGGGACCGACAAATTGCAGCCCTCTGCCTGTTTCTGTTTCTGTTTTATTGGAACACAGCCGCACCCACTAGGTTATACATATGGTCTGTGGCTGTTTTCACACTACAATGGCAAAGTTGAGGAGCTGTGACAGAGACCCTATGGCTCGAAAAGCCTTTAGGGACACATAGTAAATATCTAGTATTGTAGAGAAAAGGTCTGCTGGCCCCTGGTTTAGAATCCTGCCGCCCTCCATCAGTCCTTCAGGGCCTGATCTTGAGCAAAGCTCTCTACTCCATTTACTGATTTGTAAAACGATGAGTTTGAGCTGCGCATTCTTCACGTCTTTCCAGCTAATTTAATTTAGCCCACTTGTTCTACAGTTGAGCTGGTACAAATAGCTTTTTATTTTATTTTTTATTTTTTGAGACAGAGTCTCGCTCTGTTGCCTGGGCTAGAGTGCAGTGGCATCATCATAGCTCACTGTAACCTTAAACTCCTGGGCTCAGGTGATCCTCCTGCCTCAGCCTCCCAAATAGCTGGGACTATAGGCACGTGCCATCACACCTGGCTAATTTAAAAAAAATTTTTTTGTTGTAGAGATGGAGTCTCACTGTGTTGCCCAGGCTGGTCTCTAGCTCCTGGCCTCAGTGATTCTCCTGCCTTGGCCTCCCAAAGTGCTGGGATTACGGGCATGAGCCACTACTCCCAGCCCAGCTTGCTCTTTCTTCATGTTTGGCCCATAATAAGAAGTGGCCAAACTAATACTCTAGTAATAGGTTGTATGTATGACTACCATGTGCTGGATATGATTGAATTAGGTATTCAAAAGTTTGTGTCTTTGAAAGACATTAAGAACAGTAAATGTCCTGGGGGAACAAAACCCATGTTAATATTTGCTGGCAATGATATTGATGTAACAAGAACACCATAAAAGACTAAAAAGTCTTCTTACTGATTTCTTCAGAGGCCCAACAGTGTCAAATATCCGCCTGTGTGGAGAAAAGTATTTCTGGACTTCACTGCATTGAATGGAAAGATTTATTTTTGAAGTAATAAATTGATGTTGAAGAAATCTGGTCGCAGGACACCTTGGGTTGAAGAGATGGGACCCTCATTGGATCTGGCTCTGGGGAGGACACACCTGGCATCAGATGACCTCTATAAATTATCTATGAAAATGCCAAAAGCTCTTAAGCCAAAAAAGAAGAAAAATATCTCCTGTGATGCTTTTGGTACAATTTATGGAAAGATTCACATGCAGAAGCAAGATCTAAGCAAACCACAAACCAGGAAAATGAAGGGGTTGAAGAAGCGACCTGCAGAGAGAATAACAGAAGACCAGGAGAAAAAATATCAAAGAGAATTAAAAAAAATGATGGAACTTAAAAAAGATTAGCTTAAACAAAAGGGAATTCCTTGGCTCATGTAATCAATAATTTGTGATTTTAGGCACGGCTGAGTCGAGGGTTCTCTCCTCTTCATTTCTCAGCTCTGCTCTTTGCCTGTTGGCCTCTCTCACCTGCTCTGATGAGCTTCCTCCACATGGGTGGTTGTGGTGGGCTGAATAATGCCCCCAAAGACATCTGTGTCCTAGTCCCCAACATGTAATTATGTTACCTTATGAGGCAAAAGTGATTCTACTTATGTCATTAATTCAAGGATCTTGAGATGACGAGATTATCATGGATTATTCAGGTGGGCCAGAGTTACCACAAGGGTCCTTACAGGAGGTGGGCAAGAAGGTCAGAGGGTAGAGGGTAGAGACAAGTCTTGCTATGTAGCTCAGGCTGGTTTTGAACTCCTGGCCTCAAGAGATTCTCCCTCCTCAGCCTCCCAAAGTGCTGGGATTGGTCAGCCTCTGATACTGGTTTTTAATATATAATGTCATTTTCTCTAATTAAGAAACACATAAAATTTGCAAATACATGAAAGTCTGAGGAGCCATATCTAGTGGGCTTTCCTTGCTGGTTTTCATACTGTAGGAGTCTCCAGAGTCCAGGTGGAGCTCCTCTCTCTGCCTCTGGGACCCACACCTGGCTGTCTTTCCATCCCAGCAGCCTGGGCGGGGCAAGGTGGGGCAGAGCTTGGTGCCATTCCTCAGCAGGGTGCTAGTGGCTTCCAGCTGAGAGTCAGCAAAACAGCCAGGCCCTGAGCCTTCCCTGCTGGCTGCTTCTCCTCCTTCCACGGAAAGTTGGGCTGAGGCTAGCCCAAGGACAAGTGCCATATATGCCACCGACAGAGACTGAGCTTGGGGGCCAGGAAGACAACTCACACGTGCGTTGTCCTACCTAAAATTTTGTGATTATGATTCATTTCTTTAACTTAAGCTTTGGCCAAATTCCTGGGGTAGCCATGTCCACCTTTAGAGGAATGAGTTCATCAGAAGGTTGGGACATTCTGTCTTGGGGAGGGAGCTGTCCTGCTCCACTTTTTCTCATACTCTAGAACCTTCTTTTGAGCTTTTCTCAAGTGGAGAGCTGAGTTCCTCTCTGGGGCCATCCCTGGAGGGGCCTTACTGTGACCTTGAGGTTGGTCAAGGTGAGACTTCCCAAAGGCAGATACATTTAAGTTGTTTCACAAAATAAAACAAAAATAATGATGAATCTATAGTATATTGAACTGTTCTTTTGGAACAGGCTCTGCTAAGTGCTTGACACGCATAACCTCCTGTAACGCTTACAACGATCCTGTGGGGTATATCTTCTTTTCCCTGGTTTATTCGTGTAGAAAACCTGGCTAGAGAGGTGAGATTGTACATGCTTGGAAAGAGGAGTAGGGATGGGTCAGGGATGCAAATCCAGGCCTCACTCTGCAGGAAAGGAGTCACTGCTGCTTTGGGGTCCAGCCATCCTCGAGCTCCTAGACCTTCTCTGCTGCCTCCTCTGGCACTGGCTCCCTGACTCCTCCCAAAGCCCTGTGCTCGCTCCCACTGCCGTGAGGTGGGACTTGGCATGGCCCTCAGAGGAGATGCACACCAACCTTCGCTCTCATTTTTGCACAGCCAGGGACGCTAAGATCAGAGGCAGGGCTGCTGGACTGCACACCTCTGGGTGCATCATTTCACTGTATCTCGTGTGAACGGGACTTCCTGACCTCCTGAAGTTATTGCATTGCAAGGCCTGTGAGAGAGCAGTGGGGACTAGCCCAAGTCCTATGGCCACTGGAGGAGTCGGGACTTGAACCCAGAGCCAAGGCATTTCCTGGCCATGAGGGCAGTCCTGTTGAGCATGCTTTGGGCAACGCAGAAAGTAAGTGTTGCTGGGTGGGCTTATGCCCAGCAGGCGGGCCTGGAAGCTGGAGGATCCACGGCCTCCTACGGCTCACCCTGGTCCTGAGCAGCTCAAGGCCCAGCAGAGCAACAAGTGGTGAGGTCTCCTCCCAGAGCCAGCCTTGGCCCAGTGCCGGCCCTTTCACAGGGATTTGCATCCCTGACCCATCTCTACTCCTCTTTCCAACCACGTACAACCTCACCTCTCTAGCCAGGTTTTCTACACGAATAAACCAGGGAAAAGAAAATATACCCCATAGGGTCGCTGTGAGCGTTACAGGAGGTTATGCGTGTCAAGCACTTAGCAGAGCCTGTTCCAAGCACAGGGCAGAGCAGTTCACTCCTCTCTTACAACACCTCCTGTGGCGCCCCACTGCCTACGGGATGGAGGAGTCCAGGCACTTTTGTTCAATTTTCAAGGGCCTGCCACAGCCTGGCTCAAACCTGCCTTTCCAACGGCATCTCGGGCCGCAGCCCTGTTTGTGTTCATCGATCCCAGACCACTGACCATACTTGTCTGGTACCTCGAGCTTCCTGCCCTGTGGCTTAGCTCACGCTGCTCTCACCTCCCCAGACACCGTCCTCCTCTCTAACCTCTTCGTCTTACCCTGCAGAAATCTTGCCTGCTCTTTAAATCTCAGTCCAAATGTACCTCCTCTAAGAAGTGTTGACTTATCAGAATTACAATTATTAGTATATTTCCAGCCGGGCGTGGTGGCTCATGCCTGTAATCCTAGCACTCGGGGAGGCTGAGGCCAGCCTCAGTAAGAGCAAGAACCCATCTCTACTAAAAATAGAAAGAAATTAGCCAGACAACAAAAAATAGAAAAAAAAAAAATTAGCTGGGCCTGGTGGCACACGCCTGTAGTCCCAGCTACTCGGGAGGCTGAGGCAGGAGGATGGCTTGAGCCCAGGAGTTTGAGGTTGCTGTGAGCTAGGCTGACGCCACGACACTCTAGCCATGGCAAGAGAGTGAGACTCTGTCTACAAAAAAAAAAAAAAAATGTGTATATATATGTGTGTGTGTTTTCCTTCTGAAAGTATTCAACCGTTCATCCGTCCATCGATGCACCCACCTTGCATGCGTGCATCCATCTCTCCTTCCCTCGCTCCCTCCCTCCCACTGTGTTCTAGGCTTAGGGATTAAATAGTGAAGGCTGCCTGGTCACTGCCCTCAATTAGCTGTTAGCAAGGGAGGCAGACACCTAACAAGGAATGTAGTAAGTGCTGTCCTGGGGGAAGGGAGGTCAGCAAGTCCTCACAAGGAGCCAAGACAGTTAATTCCCCTTTAATAAGTGAGGGAGGCCTGCCCGGATTCAGCTCCACACTACACTTAGAATTAAGCAAATAGCTGTTGGTGACAGGCAAGTTGTCCAGCATGTACTGTTTGTTACCAGGACTGTCATGTGTCCTCAATAACTCCCCATATTAACATTTTAGTTTATGTATGCTTTCTTATGCATTCTCATTTGAGTCCACAATAACCCTGCTATTTATAGATGAAGATACTGAGGGTCAGAGAGGTAAAGTGACTTGTTCACACCGCCCAACTGGTAAGAAGCAAAGCTGGGTCTGGAACTCGGGTCCCCTGATTTCTATTCCACTGGCCTTTCTCAGCTGTCTGCATCTCAGCCGCCTCCTTTCTGACTTCATGATTAAACCCACTCTCTGTTACTCCAACAGCTGCTGAAAGACCCTTCTCCCCACTGAACTTAACTTTGAGAAGAATGTTTCCTCTCACTCCAATCAAAATTGCCAATTCCTGTCCCCTTCCATCCCTGTTAGTCCCAGAAAATCATGACAATTCCCCAAGTAAGCAGGTCATTAAAAAACATTATCTGCCTCTATATCCATCCCCCTTGGAACTCCTTACTGGGCCAGTTCAAGCAAGTCCCTCCCCATGTCCAGGCTCCGGTTTGTCCACCTGGCCCAGCTGATTTACAAAGCTCCTCCAGAGGTGATCCTGGTCAGCATTGCTCTTCTCCACTCCCTCTCTTCCTTCCAAATCTTCGGGTGCTCAGCATGCACCCGATACTGTGCCAGGAACTGGGGACATGGCCAACATGATGGACACTGCCCCTGCCTTTATAAACACGGGAACGACAGCCTTTCACCTCTAGCTTATTGAGAAGGATTCTCTTCTAGTGGGAACTTGGGGCCACAGAACACGACATCCTTTCTAGGGATTCTCTTCCTGGTTGGCCATGCTTTGGCTGCGTGACCTTGGGCAAGTAGCATAACCTCTTTGGGCCTCTATTTCCTTATTTATAAAGGGAAAAACCATTGGTTCTTCCAAAGGGGAGTTGGAAGAATTAAATAAACTCATATATATACACACACATATATACATGTATGTGGTTATTAAGTATGAAATGTCCAATTTCCTTAAGTACTAAGTTTGATAGTTGATATCTTTGACATTTCACTTTGACACTTCTTGGTTTTTTTTTTTAACTGTGAAGGTACATCTTCATTCTTTCAAATTCACTTTTGGCTTGTGATTATCTTTCAAATTTTTTAAGAGCAATTTTTGTGAAACTATGGAGAAGTCAAAAATTCATGTTATTTTTTAATATGAGTTCCATCATGAAACCAATGCAGCACAGACAGCTTGAAATATCAACAGAGTGTTTGAGAAAGATGTGGCTAATGAACACACAGTATGTTGATGGTTTGAGAAGTTCCATTCTGGTGATTTTAATCTTGAAAATCAGCCACATGGGCAACCGGAGACCAAGGTAGTCAATGATGAGCTGAAAGCCGTAGTGGAAGCGAATCTATCTCAACCTACACGTGAATTAGCAGCAAGGTTTGACATTACTATTCCAACAATATTGGACCATTTCAAACAAATCAGAAAGGTAAAGAAGCTGGATAGATGGGTTCCTCATGATTAAATGAGCGTCAGAAGAGAAATCGTCTTGAAGCTTGCCTTTCTCTGCCGTCACAATATAAAAATGAACCATTTCTACACCGCATTGTTTCATGTGATGAAGAATAGATTGTTTCTGACAATCGCAAGCATTTGGCACAATGGCTGGATAAAGATGAAATGCCAAAACACAGTCCAAAACCAACTATTCATCAAAAAAAGCTAATGGTGTCTGTTTGGTGGTCCGGCGCTGGTATTATCCACTATAGCCTCATGAAACCTGGTCAATCGATTACAGCAGATGTCTGCTGCAACCAAAAGGACGAAATGATGAGGATGCTTACAACTAAGCAGCCAAGATTAGTCAATAGATACAGGCCAATCCTACTGCAAGACAACGCTTGACCATGTGTCGCACAAACAATGCTGTCAAACTACAGCAGCTGGACTTGGAAACTCTCTGTCACCCACCATATTCACCAGACCTTGCACCAGCTGACTACCACTTCTTCCAGGCTTTGGATCACTTCTTGCAGGGAAAAATATTCACTTCTCACCAAGCTGTGGGAAATGCCTTCTGTGATTTCATCGCCACTGGCTCTCCAGGCTTCCTTCTTCGCTGCTGCCGTAAACAAACCACCGTTAAGATGGCAAAACTGTGTGGATAGTTTAGGCGCATACTTTGATTAATTGCACTGCTTCTTGTTTGAGATATAATAAACTAACCTTTTGATTCGAAATCAGACATTTCATATTCAATGATCTAATATAAAATAACATAGTGATTTAGAGATTGGGCCCTGAAGTCATATGTATGTTGGTTCAAATCCCAGCTCTGCCATTAACTAGCTTTGTGGCTCGGAGAAAGTCACCTAACCTTTCTGTGACTCTGTTTTCACGTCCACAAAATGAGCATCATAATAGTAACAACCTGGACAGGTTGTTGAGGAGATTAACAGAGGTAAGGCAAGTAAGGAATTTGGCCCAGCGCCGGGCATTTTGTAAGTCCCCAGGCTTCCTCCTGGTCCCCCCTCCCCTCCTCTTTCTTCTTCTTTTAAGCTTTAGTTGTTCTCTATTTGTCATTTGAGTAGGTAATTCATACAAAAGTCTCCAAAGCTCCTATAAGAAGCCCCCTTCTGACCCTTTCGCAGTCACCTCCAGGAAGTCTCGGTGTTGCCAGTGCTTTTAACTCTTTCAAGAGCGCACTCGCACGGGCATGTGTGTGTGTGTGTGTGTGTGTGTGTCTGTGTATAAACAAATTTGTTTATATTTCTCCTTTTTTAAACATATGGTAGTTTCCTATATTTAGTGTTCTGAGCTTTGCTTTTTACTACTTAATACTCGACTGTAGAGACCATTCCATACATATGTATTAGAAAAAGCTTTCCCACTCTTTTCTATAAAAAGCTGTTGCAGGCCGGGCGCGGTGGCTCACGCCTGTAATCCTAGCACTCTGGGAGGCCGAGGCGGGTGGATCGCTCAA
>CAUYSK010083738.1:0-37445 GCA_963575035.1 Avahi laniger | reverse complement strand
AAAAAAAAAAAATAACAACAACAAATGTCCTGAGAAACTTTTAAAATCTCTTTCTTAAATACCCTTCAGTGATTCTGATTATGAAAAGCTGGTCTTCGACTATCTGTATGTGTCTCTGCTCTTTGAACCTCCAAAAGATGTAGCTATTAGCTTGTGTATTTCCTGACCGTCTCACTGTGTCCTTCCATCTGATAATTTCCTTTCCTGACCCTGTCTGCTCAACTAGGTCCTGGACCACAGTATGTCTAACTATCTTCCTGCAAGCTCTGATCCTGAATTTCCATTTAGTCTGGAAGCTTCTACGTAACAAGCTTGTTTCTGCTTTTCTTGGAACTATTGATCCCAAAGAATAATGAGAGCTGCTACTTCAACAAATATTAGTTCTGAGCTGGGCACAGTGGCTCATGCCCATAACCCCAGCACTTTAGGAGGCTGAAACAGGAGGCTCTCTTAAGGCCAAAAGTTTGAATTAGCTGGACAACATAGTGAGACCTCATCTTCACAAAAAATAAGGAAAAACAAGTTAGCCAGACATGGTGGCACGCTCCTGTTGTCTCAGCTACTCTGGAGGCTGAGGCAGGAGGATCGTTTGAGACCAGGTATTCAAGGTTGCAGTGAACTGCGATGATGCCACTGCACTCCAACATGGGTGACAGAATGAGGTCCTGTCTCGAAAAAAAGTTAGTTCTTTTCTTTCTGTAAGAATATCTTTCTGACATCTGATAGCACAAACTACCTCTATTGAGCTGTCTACCTCTTGGTTTAAGTTGGAAAAACTAACAATATTCATGGGATAGCAATATTACATTGCATCATTTCTTGATCTGTTGGTCTCAGTGTCCTAACTTGATAACTTTTTCTTGCAAACTAATATTGCAGAGGACCCCCTTACACAAATATTCAGTATCTTAGCTAAAAGGAGAAACAGAGCTAAGGAGTTTTTTAGAAAGTATACTCATTTGTGTAGTTAAAACACAATTGATTCAGCAATTGATACAAATGGAAGTTAGACAGCAATTCATAATAGAAACTTACATATAATCTCAAAATCGTATGAGACAATTATTCTCCCACAGCCCATATTTCCTTTTAGAGAAAGTCATACAACAAATGTGACTGCTTTGTGTGTCATTTTCTTCTATTTTTCCTACCTGATCATTTGACATTCTTTAATGACTACATGTGCAAAAGGTAGACATCAAGGAAAATAAGAAAGAAAATTAAAACACTGTAATCAACTGTAGCTGGGAAGTGTTTTCTAACAGAGTTCACGATGGGAAACTGTGTGCAGTTAAAGGCTCAATTGCATGAAATGCTTCAGTTAGGCTATATTTTCTTATCATTTTTTGGACACTCTTTAATCATATGTTAACCAGACACCCCATCTTGATTTTTATTTTCTAATTTCCTTATTTAAATATCTTTCCCATAGTCCTTACTCTCTATGGAGCAAAGAACACACTAAATTTGAAATGGTCACAGGGAGGTCGTCATTTGGCCATCAGAAGTCACCATGTCCCGTGGCAAATACGACAACATCAAATGCCACCATGGATTTGCAGGCTGTTTCTGTTTGTTAATAAGCTCTTGGTTAGAAATTATTATGACATCAGTTTTTCCTGTTTTCCATTAAAGTAAAATCCTCAAATAAACAAAAAAAAAGTCAAACAAGACTTCTAATTTTACAATTTCTGTCTAATTAAAAATTCTTACATAGAGAACTTGGGTATATTTAAGTTATTAAAAAAGAAACATAGTAAAATGGCTGGGCTTTAAACATTTAGATAAAATAACGTTTTGTTCAATTACATAAACAAGGAATTTATACCTGACTTTTGAATATACACAAGATATTTGCTATTTTTTAATACAACTTAATTAGTCTTGATTGGATTTCCATCAACACTCATAATAACTTTACAAAGGCTTGAAGAGGAGTAATGTTTCCAATTGCAAAGCCTGTGCGCTTGTGTGTGTGTGTGTGTGTGTGTGTGTGTGTGTGTGTGTGCAGGCGCCTGCGCTTGCTGTCCAGCTCCTCTGGGAGGGTGTCAACTTACCAAATATTCAACATTGTTATTAATAACAAAGACAGAAAACAGCAGCAGGTTAATGGTTGTCAAGCTAGAAGGCAATGAACTCTAGTGGGAGAACAGAAGAAAAAATCAAAAGGAATTGAAGAGTGTACGATAATTGAGAGGAAATATCTAAATGAGTTTCCATGGGAAATCGGAAGCCTAAGCTTCTCCGGAGCATCAGTGATGGGGAGGAAACCCAACCATGCAGCAGGTGGAGAAATCAGAAAAATAGGATGGTCAAAGGCACACTGAGGGTTATAACAGACACCAACTGTTCAGCAGTGTCAGTAGCTTTGGCAGGCAAAAAAGGCCAAAGCTGACGGGAACAGAATTCCAAGAGATGTATTTCAACCCCAAATAAAGAAGTCAAGTCTTGTTAAGGAAGTCTCTTGAATTGGAATTAGAAAGGTTTCGAAAGATTGGAGAAGAGTAGAGCTAAAAGTCTGAGAGGTTGATGATTAAATTCTGTTTAAAAAGAAAAAAAATCACAAGTGAAATTGATCAATTAAGGGCCAGAATTCCGGGAGTCCCCCAACTACATCTGTTCGGCTATCAAGGTCTATTGATCCTCTTCCCTAAGTACCTCTCAAATCTACTTGTTTTTAGCCATTATACCACCATCCTCATCCAAACCACCGTCATCTCTCACATGGACAAAGCAATGGTCTCCTAAATGGTATTTCCACATCCACTTCATTCCTCCAGTTTATTCTCCAAATGTTCACCAGAAAGGGATATTTTAAAATGCAAACTGTTACAACCACCAGAGCCTGCTACTAGACAGAATGCATTGCCCTCGTATTAATTTTTAAAGGGCCCTTTCCCCAAAACAATGTATTTCCATCTGTCAAAAAATTTATCAGAAGGTACCAATTTTGTTAGAACAAGACATTTTATCACCATCTACCAGAAAATCATCGTAATAAATATATAAATCTAGGAGGTCCACAAGGTGAATAGCACACACTCAAACGGGGCTCTCTTCCTCTCTTCTTCATTACCTGACATGTGCTACCATGTGTACAACATGACACAACACGCATCAGCCTTGCGTATCAGTCCCATTATGAAAACTTTCAATGGCTTCTGTTTTTTCCCTAGTTAAAGGCTTGAAATCCTAATATGTCCTGCAAGGCCCTGTACCACTATTCTTGCAGCCTGACAGGTCTTTTCCAGCTCACCTCACACCCTCTTGGCTTTGCCGACTCCCTCTCCTACATTTTCTCAGTATGAATGTCATTTCCTCCAGGAAGCTTGTCTTAAAAAACTGGATTAGGGCCACCTGGGTCATCTTTGTACCTTAGAGGACCATAGTTTCTTACTCAATGCCTCATTTGTTGGAATGGAGGCTCCATGAGAGAGATGACACGTCAGACTTGTTCACCGCCTCACATTTCTTGACACAGTATAGTATAGTAGGTATATATAGTATGTGTGTGTGTGTATATGTATATACAGTCTAGCACATATAGTAGGCATTTAATGCATGTCTGTTGAATGTGCAAATGAAAGTTGAATATATAAATTAGTGCTGCCTAATAAACAGGCATATACTGAATTATGAATTATAATGCCTTAATAGAAACTTTTTTCAAGAGAATAAAAATCAGAGGAAGGAACAGCATGAAATTAATATTTGGAAAACGAGAATTGAGATGAACGATATGCTTCTGTCTGTCCTGTTCCTGACTGTGAATTCCAAATTTATTACTTTCCTTAAATTAAATTCTATACCATAAGATAGAAAAGTTCTTGCTTATTTCTCCATACAAATTTTAGGTGCCTCAAAATTGAATTGTTATTTCTTTTGTTCTCAAATATTTCTGTTAAAAAATCTTCAGAGCGTTATAAATAAAATAGTACATGGTGGAAATGTTAAAGAGGTACAAATAAACAGGGTTTCAAGTCACTTCCAGGAGTCTAGTATTTAACTTCAAATAGAAATATTTGTGGATTTTTTTTCTGTAAAGATTTCAAATAACCATATAATCAGATACGTATGTCCATTTTATTCTCAGAGATCAATAAGTACTATTGATCCACATAAATAAATATAATATTTTAACAGTAGTTTAAAAATAAATATAATTTTTTTTCTTAAAACTTTAGAAAATACAGAGTAAACAATGCATAAATAAAATTGACGGTTGCCTACATGCTGTACTGAGAACCAAAGGATAGCTAGAAAGATCTCATTGTGAGACCTGAAGAAGAAAGTCCTTTTTTTTTTTTTTCGAATTGGAAAAAGATATAAAATCATGCGGTTTGATGGGGAGGTGTTAAAGACAGAAATCTGAAGCTCCCAGGAGTTCGTCCAGGGCCACAGCTTTGCTCACCAAATGTGTAAGAGAAGATATCTGAAAAGAGGGGTGATCAGTTGGGTATGAAGTCCCCTTCGGTTTTGTTCAAAGTAGGTTTACTTCCATTCTTTTCATCAACTGAAATATTGAAGCAATTGAGCATATTTGGCAGAGATTTTGTTTCTAAGAGCTTTTCTAAGCTCTTCCATCTGCAACACCCATGGGTATTCCCCTCTGCTTAACCGTTCTCCATTGCAATGGAATTCAGTACCTGTTCTACTATTCAACAGAAAGCTTATGAGAATATTAAGTTTAGCTAACTTTCATCAATTAACTTTATTTGTTTCTTCAGGGACAAGTTTTGATGGTGATTGTCATTTTCTTTTGATCTAGACTACAATTCTTATAATGCAAGCTCTATTTGCTTTAATAGCTTTTAGGAATTATATCAATTTGTCAGCTTTTTAAAAGTCGTGGTTAATTAAATTTCTCAGAGCCTTCCTACACACATTCCTGTCATTCAGTCATCTGGTTTATTGTTTTCTGAAAGCAATTTTTAACTTAATACAAAACTATGATTTTCCTTGTGATGTTAGTTTTCCTGTCTTGGATTGGCTCAGCATATCCGTCTTTGATGATTGCTGTCATGGGTGGAACTGTGTCACCCCAAATTCACATATTGAAGTCCTAGCTCCCAGCATCTTAGAATGTGACCTTACCTGGCAATACGGTCACTGCAGATACGATTAATTAAAATGAGGTCATACTGGAGTAGGGTGGGCCTCTCGTCTGACTGGGGTGCTTATAAAAAGGGGAAATTTGGACACAGCACACAGGGAGAACTCCATGTCAAGATGAAGACAGAGATCGGGGGCATGTTTGTGAGGGGTAACGCTTGTGTAAACCAAGGAATGACAAAGATTGACAGCAAAACACCGGAAGCCAGGGGAGAAGCGTGGAGCTGATTCTCCCTTGTGGCCCTCAGTAGAAACCAACTTTGCCAACACCTTTTTGTCAGATTTCTAGCCTCCACGACTGTGACACTAAGTTCCTGTTGTTTAAACTACCCCATCTGTTATAGCATCCCTAGAAAACTAATACGATTGCTTTTAATTTTGAATCTATCATTTCATTTGAAACATCTGATAGTATTTCTCCTTAGAATTTATTTTAGACATAGGCTAACTACATAAAACCAAGGTTCATGAAATCCCACTGCGAAGATTATCTCCCTGGGCATCTTATCATCAGCATGCTCTGCTCACACTACTTCATTCCCTCTCTTATTCTTGTCTGTTCAGACATTGAAATTTTTTTAGTCTTAGTTAAGAGGCCAAGAAATGAAAATAGCTGATAAACTATGCTCTTGGATAAAGTTTCCAGCCTGGGTTTTCAAGATTCCAGAAGTCCTAAGAATTGCTTGCTTGTTTGCTTGTGTTAATATTTCAAAAAATGTGGGTTTACATACATGTACCCATGTTAAGCTAATTTAAAGCATCAAGTACTGTCTCAAGTTAGATTTCTACTAACTTTACGCTTGTAATAATATAAACACTTTTTGAAGTTTTAAAATGTAAGATATTCTAGGCATGGCACTAGAAATATTGTATCCATTATCACATTTAAATCCCATAAATGTATCCTAGGAGGCAATACTATTATCACCCCCTTTTAGAGATAAATACACCAAGGGTTAGAGAAGTAAATTAAGTATGTTGCCCGAGGTTACGCTAGTACTAAGTGATGGAACCAGAATTCAAATGTAAATTTGTCTAACTCCAGTGCTCTGTTAACTATACATATGCTTCTATTAACCGAAGAACAAAAAGACACATTGCTTCAGCCATTTAATAGTTGCACAGTGTTGAGCAAGTTCATTAACCTTCATTTTTTCCTCTATGAAATGAAAACAGTAATGATACTTCCCTTCTGAGATTACTGTACGAGTTAAATGAAATAATATGAAATTAAATATACAGTGCATGGCAAATAGAAAACCATTTTTTTTGTCACTTAGTAAATGTAGTTGATTCAGTTGATTCGGTAAATAAAATCTTTCATAACATCAGAAAAATGAATAAAAATTTTGGAAAAATTAATGCTCCTGAATGCAGTCCAGAAGTAATCATTTAGCTTCTTAGCCTTACTTCCTATATTTAGGCAAATAAACCTCACTGAAAAAATAAAAGGAGGAAAAATTTCTGTTTCTACATTTAATGTTCAAAGAAAAAAATATATACATATATATTCTTTTAGGAAAGGTCCTTGAAATTGTTGGGTTAAAAGGACTCGATGAAACAATTCATGGCATACATAGCATGTTTGTAATGGGTTGAGTAAACACACTGGTTGGTGTCTACAGGAGGAGAACTATTTAATAGGATAAAGAATTATATCCTCTTCTGAGTATTGATCCTCTGCCGTGAATGATGCAACAGTCACCAACTTTTAAACAAATTCAAATTTTCTTGCCAATGTGTACTTTCATTTTGTTAAACTAGCATCTGTATTTAGCTGACAGTCCTGAAATGGATATTTTGTATTTCATAAACTAGAATTACCAGGCGTGAGGTGTAATCTCTCCAGTCACTGCCACCATCTGGGGCTTGCCAGGAACTCAGCCTCCTTCAGTCATTGTGAGAATCAAAGTGACCAGACGAGTCATCTTGTGTTCCAGACCTTGGGGATGTTTTAACAATAGATGACATTTTTTTTGTGACAAAGCAATTGATTTATCAGTAACCAACCTGGAAACAATCAACCTGCCCAAAAGAGTCAAACTTTTATTATAATTCATGTCTTTTCTTTTCCACATGCTATTTCTTCAATTCAACAAATAGCATCAAAAATTATACTTCTTTCATATGTTTTTTCATTGTTCATAAAAAAAGAGAAAGCCATCTTCCTTTGATTTTTTAACAAGAACTACTTTTTTAACACCAGGTTTTTATAAAAGAATGAATATTTTAAATTAGTTGTTCGAGAAGCGTCTTGGGGAGTTCTCCCCCCACTAGGTGAAAATAAAAGGAGCAAACCTGTGAGACATAGTAAAATTTAAAGAATGAACCTATTTTCTCTAGGTTAGTGTTCTCAATAATTGCACTTCGTAGAGGCTGGAACAACCTAATTGCACTTTTATTTTTGCCCACATAATTACCTTAACTGAACTCAAATCTGGTGTGTTTATAGTTCCAGCATCATCATTAAGCTAAAAATTGAACATTCTATCTTACCCTGAAAATTTCCAATTAAACCCATTTGGAGATTTCCACAGAATGCCACACTAATTCCTTTCTGCAAAGATCAAGAGTACCAGGATGTCAGACCACAGGGAAGCCAATAGGCAGCTCATTAACAAGATTGATGAACTATACTAGTAGTTCTTACTGATGTGAGTGTCTCAACCTGGACTAAAATCCCACCTGTGAGACTATATGGAAAATCAAGGAGGTCATCGCTCATTAAAAACAAGTTTATATGGAGGGTTCAAAATAGAATGATATAAAGAACAAAACTTTGGAATGATGCTAAATCTTAATGAAATAGTCAAATGTCGGTAGGCACATTTTTGTTTAAATGGTTTATCTACTTGTATAAACCACACAATTAAAACTCTTTAAACCTCTTTGGTTTCACCTCAATGGGAAATGCAGATTGAAAGCTGATTATTTTTACTTTCCTCCTAGCTCTCTCTTTATTATTAAAGTATGATTTTGTTTAGCCAGAGTTAAGAGTGGAACCTGGATCAGTCTATCTGCTAATTATTTCATCAGTAGTGTAAAAGATACTAATTAGTAGTTTCCATATCTTTTATGTTCTTCAATGAATTAGAATATGGGCCTTTTAGATAAATCGACCAGTAGTGTTGTCAATGTTTAAACATGGCTACACAAAAGAACTGTTTGGACAAGAAAGCAAACATTGTAAAGTGCTTTTGTGAAGCTACGGAGTTGTCATGGAAGGAATCTCATAGCCAGACCAGCCAGGTCCTTCCAGTCTTCCTACCCATTCACTACGCATCATAGACTAGTCCAGAAATTAAATATTTTTCAGGGAACATAGAATTAAATGAATTCAGTAAGACAAGCTAACTCTAATCAATTACTGGAGCTAAACTAGAATACAAATTTATCAATTTTTAGCTACTTTAATACTGATTTCCACTGTTCATTGTACTCAATGTACTATGGAAGTGAAATTTATCTTCAAAATGTTTGTTGATCAACATGGACTCTGAGGAAATGAAGGCAGATAAGTTTGAAGAATATTTAATTCATGTCACGGTGAAATTTGAATTAAAAAACAATCTTTCCCCATAATGGACAATGCAGTTCCTCAAAAAATAATGTACCTTTTCAAAAAAAATTCTGTGTCTACCCTGAATAGAAACAAATTAATCCTTCCTAAATCTATGTTTTGAGTTTTCCTTTTCCACATAGATGACATCAGATTAAAACCCTTTTTTCTTAAAAAAAAAGTTGACAATGAACTTGATGGAATCACAAAATATTTTTTCGAGTTTGGTCATATTTTTATGAGACATTGCCTTCACTGAATTGGAGCTAGGTATTTCCAGTTAGCCAAAAATGAACAGATTTCTTAAAATGAGTCCCATTTGGAAAGCTAATCTTATCTATTTCGTTTGTTTCTTCCTATTTTAACTTTACCTCCGAATTCTGGAGACATGCTAACTCATCTTAAGGTATTGACTTTGAACACTGAATCCTCCCAGAGAATGGAAGGCGAGATGACTCGTAATCTCCCCAACATACACCCCAATTAATAGCATCATTACATGTTTTAAACTTTGTTAAAGGTAGAGGGAGCCCTGAGAAACAGGGACAGCCACAGTGCTGATGGAGAGGACAGGAGTGAGAGACATAGAACTCTTACATTACAGAAAATGTCCTTATTCTAAGATAAAGAGAAAAAGATATCTGCTAGAAATGGTGTTCTCAGCGTAAGGCTTATGCACACAATGCCTTTTGTTCACAGACTACAACCCATTGTAGTACACAGAGCACAAAGTGTTTGGTGTTTGTTTGTTTCCGCTTTTTATTTACTTATTCATATGAAAACAGATCCGGTCTTAAATCCTCTTTTCTTTCATTTACAACTTTGCATGGTTTGGGGCAGGTTCCTGTAATTCTGTGAGTCTCATTTTCCTGCGTACTTGTAAAACGGAATCAAATAAGACCTAACTTGGATGCAGCATAATAGAAGTCCCACAAATACATTTAGCCAGTTAGAACATACTAAAACAGAAATTCTAAGAATAATTATAAACATTTAGGTGGGAAAATCAGAGCATGCATTGAAACTACATGTCAAAATCTAGCTCTAGTGGCTCTGCCTCCCCTTCTCCCACCTCTCAAGGACTGGGCGTGGGCAGAACATTGTGGAGCAAAGCAAGGGAGCTCCTCTGCCAAAACTACAAAGTTTTACTGGGAAGGAAAGCACATCTCTAATCCCCGAGGCCCCTAACAATACTAACTAATGGAAAAAAGGATTAATCCCATATCTCTTCTACATCACAGATCATCAAAAATTAATTCTAATAATAATAATAAATATGTTGTTAGATACCTGTGAGATTTCAATGCACCTTCCCAGTATGGCCAGGTAGATGTTGCAATAAGGACCTGAGTTTGAGTTCTCATTATCCCACTCTTTACCTGTGTGCCTTGGATGAGTTACATAATCATTTCAAACCTGTTTCTTCATTTAAATTTTAATTAATTATGATTAATCTACCCAGAAGTGTTGCTCTGAGCATTTAACAAGGCAATCACAGAAAGGGCGTAGTACAGTGCTCACCTCACATTCTATTTAAATTAGAAATGATTACTCTAGTTGTACACTACAGTGTGGTCATTATTACAACCATTATTTCATCACCCAGGCCTTCGTATGCTCCTTCTTCCTGTAATACCTTTCTTCTTTCCTCTTTCCATTGTGTTCCCAGTAATTCTATAATTTTATTTGTCCATCATACCAATGTGTAGCACAAAGCGTGGTAGTAGGGAGACACTCAGTAAACATTTGATGAAAAAATGAATGAATGAATGAAGAAACTAGTGAACTAATGGCAAAGAGATTGAACAGGTTCTTGGTAGAGAGGAGTGGCCCTTAAGACTATTCTTGTAAGCAAGGGTCAGCAAACTTTTTTCTGTAAAGGCTGAGAGTAAACATTTTAGGCTTTGTGAGTCATAAGGTCTCTACCCAACTCTGCCATTGTAGCATGAAAGCAGTGCAGAGAATACATAAGTGAATAAGCAGGGCTATGTTTCAATAAGACTTTATTTATGAAACTGAAATATGAATTTGATATAATTTTCATGTGACATAAAACTTATTCTTTTGAAAATTTTCAACCACTTAAAAACATAAAAATTATTCTTAATTATAGACCATACAAAAGTAGGCATAGGGCTGGATTCGGCCTGTGGCCGTAACTTGCCAATCTCTGAGCTAGAGAAATACTGTGTAATGAAACATTGGAAGAAAATTCTGAAAAAAATTGGAAGAAAAGTCAATGTCTATTAGGCCCATCATAATGGTGGGGAAAAAAAATGTCTTTGGAACTTCTGTAACAAACCAATTCCAACATGTGTCCAGTGTGTGTGTGTGTGTGTGTGTGTGTGTGCATTTCTATTAATATATTCAAACAAATGTATTTCCTATATATCCAACCATAATAGTAGTTTATTTCTTATTAATATCAATTCCAAATAGCTGTTTGTGTTTATGCAGAGAAGGCTCCTTCAAGCTCCCAGATTCCTTCTTTGTTGGCCTCTACCATCTACTACACTGTCTTCTAAATTTTAATCTGAAACAAGCAGGTGAGTGGGAAAGAATATTCAGAATTATGTATGAGACAGATTTTTAGATTGTGTTCTCCAGTGGACAGACTCAGAGATGAAGGTTTGGCTTTCTGTGGCGAACACTTTCAATAACACCCACAAGGCAAGTAATTAGGTTGGGGGCAAAGCGAATATATACATATATCATTTTCATAAGAAAACATCCATTGCATAAATTTTTCTTATCATTCAGCAATATATCACTGACATTACCAAAAATGTTTTCTAAAAGTGGAATTTGATAAGGCAGTTCAGGAAATTGAACCTTGAACATCATTTAAGGAATCAAACATTTGCTGTTCTTGAATACCCTGACAGGGAAATAAAGATACTGAGATAAACCAAATTGCTAGTTTGTTTCCAATCTCAGCACTGTATCAGAATATGACATACGATATACTGAATATCTGTGTTGAAACCTGATCTCTGTTGGGATGATATTAGGAGGAGGAGCCTTTGGGAGGTGATTAGGTCACGAGGCTGAGCCCTCATGAGTGGGATTAGTGTCCTTATAAAAGAGACCCCAGAGACTCCCTTGCCCCTTCTGCTATATGAGGACACAGTGTTAAGACACCCTCTCGGAAGCAGGAAGTGGGCCCTCACCAGACACGGAATCTGCCAGCATCTCGATTTGGGGCTTCCAGCTTCCAGAACTGTGAGAAATAAATTTCTGTTGTTTATAAGCCACCCAGTCTCTGGTAGTTTGTTACAGCAGACCAGACGGACGAAGACATGTGGTAACATGCCTTTATTGAATGTGTGAAGTGACTCAGAAATTGCCACCCTGACTTTGACTGTATATTCCTTTTACAAACAGAAAGAGGTCCTGAAAGCTAGAGCATGAGGGAGTTTATTTCCTAAATTCCAGGGCTCTCGAAAACAAATAATATTTTATCCCTAAGGAAGAATGTCAGGCAAGTCTTTGCCACATTCTAAAGAAAGGCATTTGTCAATTTAAGATATGTCTCTTGGCCAGGGAGAGATTTGCCTTTATGAGCTAAGGATTATCTGTTTCCATGCTGCTGACTGGGAGGAAAACCAAGGCCAGCTGTGTTCCATGTGTTCCAAGGAGGAAGAGAGGGATAGGGGACACCTATGACTGGTCAGAGAAGAAGGAAGATGGATGAGGACAAACGGGGTATTTGGGGTATAGGCAAGATTTTGTTACTTAAATTCCAAATGCAATGGACTTCATCGCATTGCCACCAAACCTATAAAAAATCAGGTGTCAGGATATTTGAGTAATTATCTTAAAAGCTGGCACTGGAAATCCTTCCTTTCTTGATGAAAATACCTGAATAAGCTGTATGGGGTGAAGGGTGGTACCTTGAAAATATGGGAGCAGGAAGTGGGAAAATAAAATCGTTGATCAGTACTTTTCTAGGGGTTGATAGCAGTTGGGGAGGGGCATGAGAGGAAGCAGAGGAAACAGGGCACACAGAGGAGAATGGGAGAGACGGAGGAGAAGAGGACATTACGAAAGGTTGGCCCAACTTCCATCCTAAGAACAGGAATACCTAGTGCTGAGCTCTGAGCTGGTCACATTCTGGGAGTAAAATCTTCCTCCGACTCACTAGATCTTCAAAAAAATCTTGTAGTCATATAGCATAAAGGCTTCTGGTTTGCGGTTTTGTTTTGGTTTTGGTGGAAAAATTAAGAAAAGGAGTGAGTTCAACATTTACATGAATGCTAGGTTGGAGATAAAGGAATAGAAGCAAAGAATGCAACAGAGACCACCAGAATTAGGACCCAGAAATTACTCTAATTATCCCCTACACACACATACTCACCACACACACTCTCACACACAGTCACACTCACATGCACAAATTCACAGAATTATTGGAAAGCACATTGAACTTCCCAGAATATATGAAATGGAGTTTTAAATTCATCTTCTCTAGTTATTAGGGCAAAAGAGGACACCATGCAACATGTAGTTTACAACTCCTTTTTCACAGGTTTATGGTATCTACACACTAAAACAAAGTAAGTTCTTCTTTTTTTCTCTAAATGTCCTTTGCCCTGCTCCTGACTTTTTGAATCAGAAACATGAACTGATTCTCAAACAAAAGAACTATTGGCAGTGTGCCTTGACAAACTGTTAAGAACTGAAATACACTATTTCCCTAGACTGCTTGCTCTTAAGGTAATAGATGTAATTTTAACTATGTTGTATCTTCTAGCTCTCACCATCTGAACTGCATCTAACACTGCAAAAGACAATCTCAAGCTTTTCTAGCACTTGAAATCCAGCCAGCAGTGGGCTGTGTTACCTCCTCCTGGAAGGCTAGCAGTAAGGGATTCATCAGGTTACCTGTCTCAACACCGCAGTCATTAAGGGACCGAACGCCATTTTCCTGGCAGTTGAGGAGTCCCCATTTGGGGATGCGGGGACCACCATGTGTGGCAACTCATCAGTAATGAAGACCCCTCTCTGTTAACATGTCACTGCAGAAGTCAGATGCCAGACCCAAAAAGCCCGCAGAGCAGTGACAGGAGGATGACGACCTGGGCAGGACCCACAGCCTCCCGACAATGGTTCATGGGACGGATTGGTTCATGGGACGGATTTGTCCAATACGCCATCCTTCTGATTGACTATCCAAACCACCTGTGATTAACTACCCAAATTACCTTTAAGTAAAAGGTGATTGTGATAGTTCTTTATACTTTCAGCAAACTCATAAAGTGGGAAAGTCAACCCTCAAGGTCTGCGGACGAGGGAATGGATCAGGTTTTATAAATAGGCTCCCATCTCTTCACAGAAATGCATGGGACAGCAGAGGACTGTTGGAAAAGATCTCTCTCTAAGCCTCCAAACGGACATAGCCACCTGCTTCAGGAATCTGGGGACGTGGTCAAGTGGGGCGCCCGGTTTCCTCTCTTCTCTCTCTCCAGTGCCTGCTTGCTGGGTTCTCTGAGAATGTATAGTTACAGGCTCGTATCTGTGCTTCCAAACTGCAGCTTGCAAGAGGTGAGCAGTGCAAAGTGACAGTAGCCGGCATTTATTGATCGCTTCCTATGGGCCAAGTGCTTCATATGCATTCACTCCTTCAAGAACGATGATATAATAAAACTGAGGCACAGAGACAGTAAGTAAACCGCACAAAATCTGGTACATCACACAGCCTAAAAACCATCCCAAGGACTTGCAGACTAGAGCCAATACTCCCTTCTACTCTATTGTATCTAAGTTTCTTTCCCTCCTTTGAATTAAGCCAGTCCTCCAGAGTGAGGATCTAGTACCTCTGCCTTCACTGCGGAGTCCTTTGTGCCACATCAGTCACCAATAATTGCTAATTTCTCCTTTGCCCCTCTGCTCCCTCAGAGACTGTTGTTTGGTAGCTCTCAACCCCAGCACTCCCTCCCCAAAGGGAAACTCATTTGCAATACTGGACAGGATGGTCTGCTCTGTGGGGCCACTGCACTCTTCAACCTCAGAGGTGCACCAGTCACATCAGCTACAATGGGAATGGTACCCCCAGGGCTGGGGAAGTCTGCAGCCCTGGAACCGGACTTGCCTCCCCAGACAGCTTCTCCAATCAGGGTTGCATTTCCTGTTTACTCTTCCCTCCTCCATCCACCTCACCCTAAGGACTGAAATCCTTTTCTTAAATGTTATTCTGTTATTTGGGGCTCTCAAATGCTCCTAGCTCTTTTCAAGCCCTTTCCTTTGGAATGAGCTTTGCTTCCCTGAGGCTGATCAAAGCTTCCTGTTAGCAGTGGTTCTTGAGTGGAAATGGCCAAGGTCACAATTCCCAGACCGGCTCCTTGTCACCACAACGTTTGGTTCTCTAAGGATGTGTGCCCACAGGACACTCCAACAAGGAATACCTGTCATTCCTAGTTAGTCCTGTAGCCTGAATTTTTTATGTAACTGTTTATATCATGAGCTGGAATAAATAATGGAGAAACCCTGAAAACCTCATTTATTCTCCTCTAATAGTCTAAGCTTCTCAGTTCCTATTTCCTTTTCCCTCCCAAGCCCTGTTTGACCTTTCAAAGATCATGACTTTAAAGAAACCCACAGATACATCTTACTATTCTTATTGCACAAAATAAAAGAGAGAGAACTGGAAAAAGGAAAACATATAATTATATTATAAATATATTTAAAATGTTTTTCTACCTGATTACTAAATTAATAATAATTCATTATAGTACAGAAAATTTGGTAGGCCGGGTGCAATGGCCCACGCCTGTAATCCTAGCATTCTGGGAGGCTGAGGCAGGGGGATATCTTGAGCTCAGGTGTTCGAGACCAGCCTGAGCAAGAGCAAGACCCATCTCTAACTAAAAAAATAGAAAAATGAGCCAGGTATCATGCTGTGTGCCTGTAGTCCCAGCTACTGAAGAGGCTAAGGCAGGAAGATCACTGCCTCAGAGTAAGACTCTGTCTAAAAAAAGAAAAGAAAAGAAAAGAAAAAAGAAAATTTGGTAAATATAAAAACTAAAAAAAAAAATTAGAAGATATTCACATAGTCACATCACCTAATCCTAGTTGCTACTTGATAAATTCTTCCTCCAATTATCCTATAAGTATATATTTGTTTTTACGTCTGTATCATACTTGTGCATGCAGTAGTCGCACATGGGTAAAGTGTCCTGAGCAAAATAGGAATGTGATTATTGCTGTGCTGCCTCAGAAAGCTTACTTGGCAGTTGCACATGTAAAACTGGACTGAAGGCAGAGAATCTGGAGTCCAGAAAACCACAGGAAAACAACACAGGCATGGACAAAGACTAAAGCAGTAGAAATGCACAGAAGGTCACAGGCAAGAGGAAAACTTCTTCCATAGAAGCATTTCCCTAAGTTAATCTCTTCCACAGAGTTCTGAAGGGAATCAGAGGGCAGCTGCCTCCAGATGGGTGATGGCATTATAAGTAGCCATCTCATTATTTTGGAAGGGGAGCGCTTAGGCACAGCTGTAAATGAATACTCCATCACTTATTTGCCTTCAACTTTCCCATTCGTACTTCTGCCAGTTTTCCCTAATTCTAGTAACTAGGGAAAAAAGGTAGGTAAGAGAATGAAGTATACGACACCAGTGTTAAGACTTTCAAGGCTTCCATCTAATGATTTTGACCACTGCACTTAATTTGTGTGATTTCCTAGAAATGTCCCTGGAAAGTGTTCATTGCTAAGCACTCAAAATTAGGTATGCACTTCTTGACTTCAGGTTACTTGATCTGTTCCATAGGTGTGGCACATCTAAACTCTTTATTACTTCCCAAAAATTAAGTATCAAGCTTTCTGATCTGTTGTCGAATGGTACATGTTTCTAGATTTGAGGCAAATGTAGATTCTTCTTTGGCGGGAAGAACAATGTAGTGTCCACACTAAAAAGTGACTAACTGCTTGATGCATGAATATGTTATGTCAGGTACCATAACGGCTGGACATTAGCACTAATTTTTAAATGGTCAGTATGTTTGGAACAAAGAGATTATGAATATAAAACAGGATACATGTTTACACCATTAAGAGAAATTAATGGTTTCATTTGAAGCATAGTGTGAAAGTGTGCAGAGGTGACATATTTCTATGACTAATCAGATGATTGTTTAAAATTCCCTGGTGGACCACGGGGAGAAAAAAAATCTACTCATGTCTATAATTACCAAGGTCTCTTTTCAATTGACTTACACATGTGAGTAAGTCGAGCTGATTGGTCCCTGGGGAAGTGACACACATTCCCTGTTAGTCACTGCCTTCCCACGTGGGTTGGCAGAGAATGTCTCTTTGCCATGGACTTTCTGGAAAGATGAGCAATGAGAAAATCATGCAATCAATGAGCTAAATCTGGGGAACAAGGAAAAATAGAAAATTGCGAGAACTCACGTCTGCTCCTTCTTTTGGAAAATGATGGAGAAAATAATCACAACAAACCAATCAACAAATTCTCTGCCTCATTTAGCACTGACTATTTTCAGCAGCTCCCCTTTCAATAGCGCAGCATAAGTTCCCGCCAGCGTGTTCCTGGCTTTAATGGATAGTTTGCTTTTTATAAGAACTATTTCACCATTCTGAAGCAACCACGTGTCTGAGTCAATTTAAAACTATACACAAATACATAGATAAATGTTTCAAGTTTTATCATAGGAAATAGTAGCCCAATATGGAACCAGCTTCATTTGGTAAGTAAGAGGAATAAAGACATGTTTGCCATAAAAAGGCAGAAGGAAGTTTGTCCTCACGGTCTCAGCCATTAGACTTTTTTCTTCGCTTTCTTTTGCATGTTAAGGCTTTCTTCTGGGTACCAGAAAAAAGCAAAAACAAAACCAAAAGAAACCACTAGCAAAAATCTGGTTGAAATAAAGAACTTTAAGTTTTCCCACAAATTGATTCTTCTCGTTCCAGTTGGTGGGTAAAGTCCACAAAAAGTTTGATTCTATTTAAAGAAATTTATCTTTAGAATGAAAAATATATTTTTGTAATACATAAAAATTCATTTAGTACTTTTCCATGAAGCATTAGAATAAATACTGGGGCTTGTAGAAGTGGATACAGGCGTATGTAAAGATTAAGAAGGCATTGACCTTGCACTCAGAGGTGAGGAAAACCTAACATGAAGAACGAGGAACTGACCTACACAGAGAATGGAAGGACAGAAGACAATCACACCACGGGGAACATTGTCTGAATTACCCCAGGTGGAAATGCTCTGTTTTGGTAAAGAGGGGCAACTTTAACATCTTATTATCCTGTCATTCTGTTTCAGATGTATGGCAATGGTCATACATCCTCACACACCCGTATCAACCTGGGACAGGTGAGTGGGCAGGAGGTAAAGGGTTGTTGTCAATCCTGCTGTAACATCTTGGAAGTATTTATGTCCTTCAAGACCTTGCTCAAATCTCACATTCTTCTTTTTTTTTTTTTTTTCTTTTTTTGAGACAGGGTCTCACTGTGTTTCTGGGCTACAGTGCAGTGATCACAGCTCACTGCAATTGCAAACCCCTAGGCTCAAGCGATCCTCCTGCCTCAGCCTCCCAAAGTGCTGGGACTACACACATGAGCCACCGCACCTGGCCTAAATCTCACATTCTTAAATAACCCTGTTTAATATAGCATTCTGCTCTCCCACGCCCTCTCCAGCATTCCAGATGCCTCATATCTACTCTACTTTCTCTATTATCAATGGTATTTTTGACCTTGTATCTGATTATACCATTTCCTTATTCATTATACAGATTTTATTGTCCACTTTCTCCCTTTGAACATATACTAAACAAGGGGAGGGATTTTTGGCAGTTTTATGCACAGCTGTAGAGTAGATGCTTGATACATATTTATAGAATAAATGAATGAACAAAAAACATTACTAATTAATAACACACATTCATTTATATAATAATATGTAATTATTAATTTGGGGATGAGGAGCAACGACTCAAATGTAAAAGTAAGAAATTGAATCCTATAGCCTGGGTAAGTTATTTAAATGTTCTACATATCAGTTTTTTCATCTGTAAAACACAGTACCTGAGTCAAAGAGTCAGGAGGAATAAATGAAATCATCACTTGCCATAGTCAGTCTATTGTACCCTCATTGAATATTAAATGCTATTGTTACTATGCTATGCTGAAGACAAACTAAATTCACCCCATTTGTAATATGATTTAGGATAAACTACCAAGACTAAAAAAAATCCTAGTCTGTATTTTTATGAATATCTCATTAGAAAAAAGGGCACACAGATAATTTACTTGAACATCCCAGCTATGCGTAAGTCATATGGTGGTCTAAATGGGGAAAGCTTCTAATATGCAAATTTTCCTTCAACTTAAAGATAATACTCATCATTTTTTTCCTAATATTCTTTTCTCCCATGACTACTAGAAGATCTTATTCTTCACAGCAAACTATCCTGTCTCCACTTTTAAGCCCTGACTGAACAAGAACCTGAAACAGTTCCTTAAGTTTTTCTCTCAGTCTTCATTCTCCCTCCGGTGGCACCAGCCCCAGACTTCTTGGAGAGAGAACCACTGCAGTAATTATGCCTGCGGCTGTAGGCTAATTGGGGAGTAAAGAAATCACAGCAGCTACAAAATATAAATGTTCAGCAGTATTCTTGTACAGAAGTGGTTCTAACTGAAACATCTGTAAATGTACAAGACCGGTATATAAGGCACAGCTCAAAACAAAAAAAAAGAAGCATGATCTTCTGCCAAAATTTTCACGTACCCATCAGATCACCCAGGAGTGCTCAGGCACCAGCATTAAATGGGGTAGATTTTTGACTGGATGACTTATTTTGCTGTGCTGATCAAATTTCTCATCATAGAAATCTATCTGGTAAAGCCTTTTACATTTCAAATTTTGAATTATTCATTAAATCTCAAATGGATGTGTGAGTGTGTACACACATGTATGTGTGTGCTTTGCTTGTCTTTTAGGTATTGGTGATTTACATAATTTATATAGATTTCCTTATCTATGCAGAAGTATAAAAACAAATTCAGCATGAAAGGTAAAAAGTAACATATGGGTTAACCACAGACTTTTCACTACATCCGATCTAATGCAAGTTTTTGTTCTGGTTTTTGCTTGTTAATTGCCAAGTTCAAATTCACTAAATCAGGTCAAAGGATGTCATCCAAATGAGCATGGCTATAAAGACAGCCAAAAATTTGTCACAGGGAGGTAATAAATAATCAATTGTCAATGGATGCCTTGAAATTTTGAAAGAAAATACATTTATGATAATGTTTATGAGCCTTTATTAGAAAGGTAATTTAAATTCATGAAAGCTAAGCAAACAAACACAAATGAGATGGGAATGGAGGTTCAGCCACGGCATGTAAAGATTTAGATTTTGATTCTATACAATTCTTTGTCCAAAATATTGCAACTGCCATTAGCCCCATTTAAAGATGTAACTGTCCTTTTGCATGCACACTTAACCAAATTCCCATAGCAATTATGTTAATGAATTGTAGCAGGAACAAAGATTTCACTTATAATGAAAGATGTCTGAGTCAACCATGTAACATCTTGCCTTTGAAATATTTTTCTGAAGGTTTTAAATAACTATCCAATCATTTCTATTTTAATCTATGTGGCTCTGTGAGTCACATTCAAAGATCTACCAGCTCCCTTGAAAGGTGTAACTAATGGAGCACCTTTTTACTTTGCATTCAGAGTAACAGCCACACAGGCACATGGACAGACATTGTGTTTACATCTTCATTGAAATGTAGACTTTGAGACAGTCTGCCCATGTCTAACTTTATTCATCAGGAATGTTTGGAAACCTATGTATAAGCTTTTACTGCATAAACCATGTTGCTTTGGAGCAGGCACAACTACTTTTTGTCAAATCAAGGGCGAGACTAACCTTTTGTCCTTCAATTCCATGTGAAATTCTCAATCACTTCTTTAACCTCTGACTCAAGAAAGAAAAGTCTTCAGATAACACCAATCCAATTCAATATGGTAGTTCTTTGTTTAACCACATTTTATCAAAAGAAATTAAAAATCTTCATTAGAACTTTATGCATCATGATTTTAATACATCTTTTTTTTTAGTTTTATTGAATATTACTTATTTCTTATTAAATTGTGCTAGAATTTACTGTATTTAAAATGTGGCAGTATTTTCGTCTTTCAAATTAAACATGAGTATCTATTAAAATAGTGTATTGTGAAAGATTTGTTCTCACCTTTGGGTAACATTTTTGTTTTTTTTTTAACAACATTTGCCTGCCATTTAATTTCAGAACTGTGTCTAACTCTACTGTGCTGAGTTTACTTACTATTTATTTTAATGAATCAATTGTAATGGTGTGGGTTTTATCAGTGAATAAGTATTAAGTAGATCTTAGCATAAAGTATGTATCCAACTTGACCTTAAATCTTCTATTTTAAAAGTTTTTATTTTATGGAAAAGTAAAAAATAATTTTAAAAAGGAAGTCACATTCAAGTTCTGGGTAAATACCTGAATTTGACATTTTTCCTCTTTCCCCAAATTCTACAACCTGGTGATCGTCACTTTCCTGGTGCAAAGACCCAGCTCAAAGGCAGCTACACTAGAAGAAAATGCTCTTTGCTCTAAGATTTCTGTAACACTGCTAGTTCAAGAAAACGGATTGTCTTCCCCTAAATACTTTTTTTAAAGGAAAAAAACCATAACTTACAAAATAATGAAAGTGAGGGCCGTAAGTCTTTTCACATGGACTCCTCTTAAATTCTAGGTACTATCCCACCGTTTCTTTGTAGTTCCTGTTAAGTTCCATGTCATTAGACAGCCTCCTTTTCACCTTCTTTAGATCACCATACCATGAAATAGCACAACAGGGCTGAGGACGCAGGCCTGCAGCGGGGCCACCCAGACATTTGTGCAGGAGAATCATGAACCAGCCGTAGCATTTGTGAAATAAAAGTTTTTCAGTCACTTACAAATTTACTTCAATGCCCACACAACCCACATTTCACTCTCTTGCCCAGAGTACTATAGAAAATGTCTTTGTCACATTGCGTATTGAAATTCAGATATGCCACATTTATAGCATTTTCCCAATCATCCTGCCTAAAAGTACTATTTTAAGAAGTATTTAATAATTTTCCCTTTCTTTTTTTTTGTCAAAATCAACTTTTTATTTTTTTTACTTTAGTTTTTTAATTTAATTTTTTATTTCAGAGTATACAGGGGTACAAACGCTTCTGTTACATAAATTGCCTTTGCATCGCCGAGTCAGAGCTACAAGCCTGCCATTGCCCAGACAGCACGCACTGCACCTGTTAGCTGTGAATTTACCCATCCCCTCCTCCCCACTGCCACTGCCCAACACCCTGTGAATGTTACTTTTCGTATGTGCACATTAGTACCAATTTAATGGTGAGTACATGTGGTGTTTGTTTCTCCACTCTTGTGATACTTCACTTAGAACGGGCTCCAGCTTCATCCAGGATAATACGATAGGCAGTTCGTCATTGTTTTTATGGCTGAATAGTGTGCCATGGTATACATATACCACATTTTGTTAATCCACTCATGTATTGACGGGCACTTGGGTTGTTTTCACATCTTTGCACTTGTGAATTGTGCTGGCTTTTCTTAACTTAGTTAATTCATCCTATCCTGTAATGATTAATGATTACTATTTCCTTTCTGAAAGCTCATAGCCATTTTAAAAGAATTCACTCTAGAATTTTATCTTAACTTCAAACTCTCTGAAATGGTCTTGTGTTTTGTAGAATCTATCCTGTTACCTTCTTGAATCACTGCTCTCCTTATTTTAATCTACATTTCCCATAATTACATGCCTTTATGACAAAAAGGAGGAAAACTGTACTGTAACAGGCAAAATTCAGTGAAATTAAGTCTTGGT
This sequence comes from Avahi laniger, assembly GCA_963575035.1. Classification (NCBI taxonomy): domain Eukaryota; kingdom Metazoa; phylum Chordata; class Mammalia; order Primates; family Indriidae; genus Avahi; species Avahi laniger. The sequence goes on along the minus strand of CAUYSK010083738.1, from coordinate 14,868 downwards.
ATTTGGAAATTCCCCAAATGGGAAGTGGCCTGAATTGGACCAGAAACAAAAAGAGGACATAGAAGTGTTGACATTTTTATGGTAGATATGGTCAGCTTTGTAAACTACTTTGTAAGACTTGAATTTGTTTAGTGAGTATCACAATACCTACATTTCAATGCATACATTTATATGCAGAGAGTTTATACCAGCCTAATCTATCCCACCTACACATCTCCATTTTTTCTCTTTATATATATTGGAATAATAAAGCATATAACAGGATTAAAATATCAGGCGACTGTGAAATAGCTTAAAGACTGGAGGAAATAGAACCTATGCACATCTGATTTTTGTTGTTATCATTGCTGTTGTATTTATTGAGAACAAAACTGCAGAAAGAAAATAGTATTGGAATTCATATACTTATCCTACAAACATGTCTATCTGGGTATCATAGTATAGTGGAATTAAGCACAAACATAAAAAACATTCACAAATATTTATTTCACATAAACAATAACATTCTTTTCCTAAAAATAAATCCAGAGAACTTATAATACTTTATTTTGGATTACTTGGACTTTTTCAGATAAAGGATTTCCAATGGGTTGTGCTATTAAACTGTGCATATGTTCTTCCCATATTTGAGATTTCTCTATTTCAGAATATATTGTGGAAGCCTATTTTGACATTGATAGTTTTTAACATATGAATTTTGAAGACAGAATACAAATGCTCCTGACTTATGATGGGTTTACAGCCTGATGAGCCCATGGTAAATTGAAAATATTGTAAGTGGAAAATGCATTTAATACACCTAACCTACTGAACATCATCACTTAGCCTAGCCTACTTAAACAGGCTCAGAATACTTATGTTGGCCTACAGTTGGGCGAAATCATCTAACACAAAGCCTATTTTATAATAAAGTGTTGAACATCTAATGTAATTTACTAAATACTATACTGAAAGTGAAATATAGAATAGTTGTACGGGTATTGGAAGTACAGTTTCTAATGAAAGCCTATCAATTTCAAACCACTGTAAAGTTGAAAAGTAGTTCCTAAGTGGAACTATTGTACAGCAGGGGCCACCTGTATATTGTTAGGATGGTTCCAGGTAGGAACTCGAAAGGTATGTATGGGACCGAATATGGTTAATGGAAAAACTGAGGTTTGTGAAACAATAGCCGCAGGACTCTGGAGAGTCCGGGGAGGTTGTAAAACCTGACGGACAGCTGCGGCATTCCTATCCCCCCTGATAAGAAGGAAACCACCCCCCTCCCTTATCTCTACAGGATGAGACTGATGCCGGGGTCGCAGAAATTGGTTGTTTAAAAAAAAATTTATCGCAGTGGCTCTTCTGGCCCTGTTACTCACTCCCCCGAGAAACCCTCTGTAAAACCCAAGGCTTTCCCCTCTCTCAGGGTGGATGCTCTTTGGCCTCCACCCATCTGCTCGAATAAACGGCATTTTTGCTACACCTGAGGCTTCATGTGTCTTCCTCTCGGCTCTGGGCCTAACATATATATATATATATTTTTTAAAGTCCATGCAACACCTTATGTGGTTTCTGAAGGACAAAAAGGACAAATGTCATTTGCTTCTCCCCCACACTCAAAAATCCCACGCTGAAAGCCTGTCATACATGTCTCCACCCCTCTAGAAGCCCGCCAAAGAAAGCTCCATCCCCTACCCCTAATAAACGCTCCTCCGGAAGCTGGTACAGGCTTCCCCAGCCCTCATTGGTTAAATTTGAATCCCTCGTTTACATAAAGGGCCTTGGGCTCTGACTGGCTGATTCTAAATCCCTAATTTGCATGACGAGCCTGGGCCCTGATTGGTCCCTTTTTGACACCTAGCTTTTATAAGCAAGACCGCCCTTTTCCGCCACTGCACCTTAAATCGCCCCCCTCACCCCGCCCCAGCCGCTCGGCCTTTCTTGGTGCTCCCAGAAGAGTCCCTTTTCGGACTTATTCGATTAAGTTTGTCCTTGTTCGAGGCTGTCCCTCGCTCTCCTTTTTCTCCTTCGTTCTCTCTAAACTCTTTCTCTGACAGTTTCCACTTCAAATTTATTAAATTATACAATACTGAAAAAACACCATAATCACATTCATAAACATAATATGCTTTGTCCTATGCTATATATTTCTGTTACCCTTTTTCTTTTTTTCCATTTCCATTCGTCCGTTCACTTGTTTAAAAAGTGAATGCCTACTATATGAGAAGTCTTCAGAGTCTAAAGAATATTAAGATTAAAAAATAACACACTACTCTTAGCTCAACTGTCCGTAATTCTTTCAGAACTGACATCAATAGAAAAACAAAGGTACAAACCTTTGTTTGTGAATGCATGTGCCAAGTACATTGAAAGCAAACACTAAGACATGGCTATGTTTGCCAGGAGGGGATAATTAGATGTGCAGGAAGAGCTGCTAACATTTCTTTATGGCATACCCCTGCTCCTTTATGTTCAGCCCTTCTAAATACATAATCCTCTCCTATTACATAATCCATCATCTTCTAATTGACGTTGTAGATTTGTGTTTCATTAATCGGGCCAGGGGTAAACATTGCCATATTACTATTAATGATTGTAAATAGTACAGAACGTGCTTAACTTACAATCAGGATATAACTTGCAAAGTTGGGAGAGTATGTGTGCTCAGTATTAATAATGGTAACAATGTCAGTGCACTTAAGACTGTACTTTTTTTTGCAATTAAAATGATACAATGAGAATAAACTTGCACTTGAGATTTTTGAAACAGCAAGGTACATATTCCTTCCATTCCTCCTAATTGGTTGCTTACGTTTACTTTTTAAAAAGTGCATATTCATAACAACGTGGGCACAATGCCTCCTGCTATTGTTTTTCTCGAGGTAGAGGATGGGCAGAACTAATCTATCTATCGAAAGCCTACTGTGAAAAAATCTCTCAGTTCTTTTAATGACTGTGAAATGAAGAACTCACCTTAGTTCAATCAGACTTGCTTATATTCTTATTCCTGCCACATCCTTGTGCACCAGCCCCAGGGCATCAAGCCAAAAGAAGAAATGGCATTTTGACTGGCTAAATCTTATAGCTTATGGGTATAATGCCATGCTTCCATGACTTAGGGGTTTTTTTGTAGTACATGATAGTAAATACTCAAACATTATGATGTAGGCATTGCAGTCCTCAGCAAAGGACAACTCAAGCAAACAAAAGACACCATAACTCACAGGCGTTATATCTTATCCATAAATTACCAGCAGCTATGGATGACAGTGAGGAACTGACCCCTATTCGTCTCTGCATCGCCTTTCAGCTCTCAGAAAGTCTATGAGCAAAGAAGTAAAACATAATTTATGGTAAGTTGCAAGATAGCATGCTTGCATATTGCTGTGTGGAGCAGAGATCAATTCGTGGCTTACAAATTTGTCACAGTACAGTGCATCTTCCAGTCTGCCACCTTTAAATTAAGTGTCATGATGAGAGAAAAATATGGCAGTGCCTTAGGGGAAAAAAATACCACATTCTGATTAGGCTACAGAAATGGTGTGGGACAGTGAAACACAGGACTTTAGAGCTCTTGTCTGGTCCCAGCATTCAATCTAAGATCTAGGAGATAGAAACAAGAGAGCAAATATGTAAAACATAAAGGCAAAATGGGAATCCTTACAATGAAAGTAAAGTTGTGTCTGAGATTGTAGCAAAAACAAAACAAAACAAAACAAAACAAACCATCGCTAGTCACCAGTAAGAGGACGGTCTCTAGCCTCTCAGTGTGGTAAAGGAAGCCAGCACGTAGTTTTATGATTCAAATAAATGCATGCAGACATCACTATTCTGTGAATATTTCTTTGAAAACTTTAATTTATGTACTTTCTATTTTATGCCTTTGAGGGTGAGACAGATTAGGGACACATGATCAAATAGTAGACAGTTTTATTTCTTTTTCTATAATCATCTGTGTGTTATTGTTATTTCAAGGCTCAGGCTTAAAAATCTATCTTGGGCTAATGAGTAGGGCAATTAAATATTAATAATTAAAGCTCAGATGTCTAATGTAAACATTATTCTGCAGATGCATATCTGCCTTTATAGAACTTACCGGAAGATGCGTGATTTTGCTTTGCATTCATTCCAGTGGCTTATGTCAGTATCTCAAGATGGAATCAGCAGATATGAGCTTGGCCTTCAGATTTCTTCTGCTTTAGACAAAGAGAAAAAGATCTCTATTACGTATAAAAATTAAGTGTGGGTTTTAATTTGACAAATGACAAATACCCAGATACTCAGGATGACTAACTCCTTCTTGGATTTCACACGCATTCCTAAACTTAGCATGTCCAAATCTGAAGTCTTGACCTTGTTCCCAAATCTGTTTCTACTCCATCACAGTAAAAGCCGTCTCCAGCACCTTGATGATCGCTTCGATGCCTTTTTCTCCATCATCTCCTGCATACTGCTCTTCCCCAAGTCCTGTCGACTACGTGTCCAGCATCCGTTTCGAGTGCATCCAGCCCTCCTTCCATCGCCACCATCGCAGCATCAGCCGCCTTCTCGTCTCCTTCCACTCCTGTAACAGCAGCCTCTCAATTGATTCGGCCCTTTCTACTCTCCATTCCAATGATCTTTAAAAAAGTAAATCCAACTGTGTTCCTTCCATTCTGTGAAGTCCTCAAGTTTCCCAGCTTCAGATAAGATTAAACTACAAATCCTTAATGTGACACATGAAGTTCTTTCGTTTCTGTCTGCTATCTATATCTTCGGGTTAAATCCACAGGGTACCTTTCTCCTCCCCTGCTACGCTCAGGCATCCAGGTCTCTTTTCAATTCTCTGACTCTTTTCTACTCTTTCCTTGTGCTATTCTCTGTGCTCAGACTCTCCCCTTCCACCCCACGGTCCCGAGTAACTCATCTCCATCCCTGGGGGATCGATTCCTCAGGGGAGGCTCTTTCTGACCCCTGGGGGATCATTCCTGCCATCCCTTCTTACAGCATCTTACATTCTTATGATACACAACTGTAATTTTTTATTTTGCATTTGTTTATTTAATATTAGTTTTGTGCACTCAACTGTAGGCTTCATTAAGTCAGACTGTTTCATTCACAGCTGTGCACCTGGCCGGTAGCACAGCCCTTGACACGGGATCTGCACTCGTGGACCTTTGTTGTGTCACAGTTCTGAATCTCAAACCGTAAACTCAGATGCACAAGACATGATCATTTCTTAAATTCCTTTCATGAAAGCAGATCGCATTCTGAGCCTCCCTTCTGTCTGGCTGGTAGAAAATCTAAGTACAAACATTACAGACCCTCTCCTTCTCGAAGGATAATACTGGAACCCATCGTTCTCTCCCAAATGAGAAGGGCCCGTTATTCTTAAGCCTCGTTGTTCACAACTGACAACTGCATGGTTCAGGGTCATGAAGACCCTTGAAGTCTGAGGGCTCTGTCCGTCTCTGTGCCTTGTGTGACAAATGAGAGTCCTGTCTCAGGCACACTTTCTTCCTGAGAGCCGGTGAACTTCCCAGGACCCCACCAGAAAGCGGGGTGCAGGTCTTCCCTGCCCACAAACCACTCTCCCCTTCCCAGTGTACGGGAGAGCAGGCTGGCCACCTGTCTGCTCTCCACAGGAAGCCACCCGGGGCCCATACCTGAAGCGAGGCAGAGACAGAGCTGTCTCAGGCCTGGTGCTGTGGCACCTGCTGGCACGAGGTTCGCAAGACTCCCTGTGAGCAAGGGAGGTGCTTGGCATCAAGGCAAGGATGGGAACAGAAAAATCTAGGGTCCTGGGATTGAGCAAATGTGAAACAAGTCCTTGGAAAATGGAAAGAGCCAGAGCTTCTTAAAGGGCTGCATGTCTGTGTCTCGCACCCGGGTGGGCGCCGGTAGCATTAATGCTTCCTCTTGCATGACGTGTGAGGAGAATGGGGCCCACCTGATGGTGTCGCTGTCCTGAGGATTCAACACCAGGACACATATCAAAACTCTCAGAAGAGTGCCTGAAACACGGAGTGGGTTAGGGGCAGTGTGGGCCACCCAGCCCTGTCGCTCACTTGATCCCGAGTTCCGGGGATAGGAGGCAACCTGTCTCATTAGCGATTGGAGCCTGGGCGCCTTGCAACACGGCCTGAGGTCTAGCGGGTGCTCAGTAATTACTTGTTTAATTAATGAGTGGGAGGGGAGCAGAGCGGGAGCAGAAAACAATTTGTGCGCTGGCTCCCGAGGGCAACTTCAATGTGCAAAGGAGACAGAGGGTAAACTAGGGCGTTCCAGCAACAGGGAAGAAGGAAAATAGCACAGGCTGATCTGGGATCTCGTGCAGTCCCCTGTAGCAGGAAAGGGAAGAGGGATCAGAGACGAGGCGGGTGCCAGAAGGTAATGGCTTTGCATGCCATGCACATTTGCTTGTTGCTAAATATGTATTTTTCCCTAGCAAACTAATCTGATAACCCCACTGAGAAAAAAAAAACAACAAAATCAAAAAACAACCTTGATAAGCAGTCAAGCACAGAATTTCAGCACACCTAATTATGTAACTCAGCCCCTCATCGTTTTGTCTTATTCTGCTGGAACATCACCACGCACCAAACTGTCCCTAAGTATTCCTACTTCTTTTTACTAGGAGCAGGTGACAAGCCTGAATACTGATGCCGCAATCTTCATTAGACAGAAACTCTAATGACACTTCCAAGGGACAAGAAAAGCACAGTCAGGTCTGGTTTTACCAGGCTCATTGTCATCATTTTGAATTTTTAAAATGTTTGAAATATTTCTGTATAGTTTAAATTGTGAAACAGTGAGAAGGCAATAGTAGTTTACAGAACTGATAAAACTGTTTTGAAACTCTTCATAATACATAATTTCTACCCTTGTCATCATACATTTTTCTTCTAGTTTCTATTGTGTATATCCTGTAAATCTTTTTGGCAGGCAAATGAGGATTTCTACAAAAGAAAAATTATTACTGATTTGTTTTACCAAGAAATAATTTTTTACCCTGTCAGAAACATTTATAAATTTTTCTATTTGCTAATAGTTGAAAAAGCACTTTGTTTATTAACCTTTCCTTTAAATAGGGGAAAAAATAAAAATCGAACTGGACAAGCCTGTCTTGTCATTATCAAAGTTTATCAAACCTCCTCTCCTGTCCTCCTGCCTGGACTTCCCAAGTACCCTGCGTGCATCTCTCCTGCGCGTTGCTCATTTTTCACATTGTATGTGGCTTGCCTTGCCGCTAAACTGTAGGTTCCTTGAAAGGATTCATGTCCCACCTTCTGACATGTCATATGCCAAAAAAAGAAAACAAAAATCTCATGAATGAATTCAAAATGTCTAATAATATATTCCTACAAATATATGACTTAAATTAGAATATACATCAGAAGAGCAATCCATAACAAATTATATATTTTAGGTTTCTAAACAAAAATGTATTGACTAAATATAGAAAATATAAATATAAATGAATTATATATTTTTTTACTCTGCTCCCTGAATGTCTCTTTATTCTCATATCCCGAGTATCTTTCTTCCTGGTTTGAGCTTAAAAGTAGGGTTTGAGAGTGGTGTTGTGTTATGGGAGAAAGCTTACCCTTAAAGTGAACAGAATTCCACAGTGGCTATTAGATTTTGAACCATAGCATAAATATGATTGCCACCCTATAATGTTAGCACAATGCTCTAGATTGTTGAAGATTGGTCTATCTCCCTTTCTCCCAGGAGGAATTTAATCCATTTGCAAATATGAACATTGGTATCTATCTTCTTTGACTTTGCTTTTCTCTGGGAATCCTGTTTTAGGACCTGGAAGAGCTGGAGAAGACATACCAGGTGAAGAATAGATTAAATTGTGAAACTAAAAGGTCATTCCAAATAAACCTTTTATTTCCCCTGTGACAGTGTATTGCAAATAAATCTCAATCAAATGGTTGCAATTCCCCTAGCCTTGAGTGAGGAAGGATGGAAAACATGAGAGAAACACAACTCGTTTTATATATTTATTCATCTGTACCTCTAAACATTGTCTTCACTAGCTCTATGTAACTTTTCTTTAGCCATGGAAGGTACTCAAAACTTTTCATTTTACTTTATTGCAACAGCATTATCAATGCCTGTGTTCAATTATATGAATGTTTTCAGATTAGTGAAGTAATATAAATTCAAAAAGATATTGAATGTTATAATTGAACAATTTCAATCTTTCTGGAAGAATTTAATTTTTACACTGACATTATAACATTTTAAGTAATGCTTTCATATACTAGTTAATTTATAAATTAAATAAATGTCATTATGTTATACTATATTATATGTCCTTACATTATATATATAAGTATTTATATATAAATTATATCATGTATGTATCCATTCATTTATTAAAGAACACATGCTGTGTTTCAATAATACTAAAATAGCAACTTCTTTAACATATCTTTCTAATAAGTAAATAATAGAATATACAACTAGATTTACCTAAACTCTAAAAAATGTTTTTTAAAATGTTTTTATAATATTAGAAATAAAACAATTAAATTCGAAAAAAATTTTCTGGGAAAAATTTGAATGTTTTTATTTTTAAAAATATATGCTTGGAACTATTCAAGCAAACAGGAAAAGTTAATGAATTTTGTTTGCTTTTTAATTGTGGAGATGATGCTATTTTCCTAATTTAAAGCTAGAAACAATTATTATGTATAATCAGCTTAACTCAAAAATGGAACAAGTCAAAATAATCATTAATAATATGACTGATTTTTCATACATTTAAATAGGGCTAGAAATTTAGTCAGGTCTGCATATTGGAAGAAAATAATTATCTTGCTTTGCCCTATAGGATTTTAATTTTAATTTCTAGGCTTTCAAGCAAATATTTCTCAGAAAGTTTCTGTTTTCCCTTCCTGGTGAAAAATAAACGATTGTTCACTGCTGGCAACACCCTGACCTTGTAGTCCCATCCTAAAACTTTAAGTCTGTGAACAATTTCCTTACCACATATAGATACGATACAAATTATCAGGATGATTTAAGAGTCTGAGCCTTAACCATTAGCATCAATGTCTTTGCTACAAAATCTGCAACCAACAAGCTTTCATCCTGTCTTAATTCACGGTAATCATTCAATTTTGATTATAAAATAAAGAAAAGTACTTCTCATAGTTGGCAAGCAAATACAGTATGTTAGCTGATATGTGTGTCTTATAAAACAACAAATAGGTTGTTATGGAAAGTAAAAATCCATTTTTGTTGTTGTTGTCTTTAAAAAAATAAAGCCTGGACAAAATGAAGGAAAATAAACTAACCCAAAACTGAAGTTAAGAAAATGCCTGTGTGACGTGGCTAGGGGTGGATGGAGGACTAGGGCACAGTGGGACGTGAGGACAGGCTAACGTGTTTTCTAATTAAGGACAAGGAGGAGAGAGAGATTGATAACACAGTAACTCAGAATCAAAGGATGGAAAAAGATATACTAAACTAATACAAACCAAAAGAAAACAGGGGTAGAAATCTTAGTACTTGAAAAACAAATTTTAAAGCAAATTTGTCATGTTGGAAAAAAGATTGTTACATATGTATGCAGTGATAAAGGGAACAGAAGAACAGATGCCTGACCATGCCTGTCAGGAAGGCATATGTATGAATAACTAACCATGTGGGCTTAAAGTATACCAAGCTACAGTTAAATTGCAGGGAGAAATCACAAAATCAACAATTGTAGTTGGAGATTATAACACGTCCCTCTCAGAAAATCATACATCAAGCAGGCAAAAAAGAAGCAGAGGTACTGAAACCTGTCAATGTAATTAAGATGCTTGAGCTACTTAATATACTCTATACAGAACACAGAACATTTGAAGTCTCAATAAATACCAAAGAAGCAATGTAACATCTCATTATGCATTCAGTAACCATAATTAGAATAATTTTATTTTTCTAATCAGTATCTTGAGCTCATATTTTGTATATTACCCAATTTTAAGGAAATTATCTGGCAACAAAGATTGCATAATGTTAAAAATATCTGTAATCTATCAAATCTTGATAGAAATAACTTGTTATTTTAAAGCGATTATAAATAATAAGACACAAAGAAGGTACAAAATTTTTAAATAAAGGGGATTCAATGCCCCTACAAACATCTATCATTTTTATGTGCGTTTAAATTATATTTGTCTTAAAGAAGAATTTAGATTAATTAAAGGAAATGTTAGAACTACATTTTTTTTTTCTGAGAGACAAAATAGTTGTGGAAGCATTTTCACTGTTGAGACGAATATTAAGCTCTAACACTAAATTTACGTCCCATCTTGTTTTTTGCTGAGAATGTACTGGATCTATCACCTTCATTTCATCATGCAACAACCTCATGCAGTTAACACAGGGTCTGTTGATTCCAGAGTCAGTGGCTATTATCTACTCACCTTGTGGTTTCAGCAGTTCTTCCATTTCTAACTTTAAAAAGCGAAGACACAAAGTTTCATAGCTGCCTGCATTTATCTGTAATATTATCAGAGCTAATGTCATCCCCAGAATGTGGTTATTAAGTTCATTGCTTTCAGTACCACCTTCCCATTTACTGCCTTTGAACATCAGCTGAATGAGATTATAAATTCTAGTCCACAGTTTATCAACCTTGTTTGCTGCTTTCTAAAAAGCAAGTTCCAAGTGGGCAAACATCATTAGGTACATTTTCTTCTCCTATACTAAATAGTTTTAAAAATAATTTTATGTTGTACAGTATATGATCAAGTGATAAAATCCGTGGAATAATAGGAAACAAGGCGAATATGAAAGGCACCACCCATTAATTCCAATGGAAGGATGAGAGCAAAACACTCGATTTTAAAATAGTCCACGTACTAACTAAAGTAATAGGCAAATACTGTGACAATTATAGTCTGCTCATTGCAGCGAGTGACTCAAAATCTTATAAAAAAAGCCATTATAATCTATCAAATTATTCATAACTACTTATTCGCCAGCTCTAATTTGACATTAACATTTTTCATTTGCATAAGTGATTCTCACCAGTGAAGGCTAAACTATTTAAAAGGTTATTTATTAATTAGACAATTGATTAATGATTATAGAGTGGAAAATTGTGATTTAGTGTTTCAAAATTCTTGTATCTCATTGTAAAAATGACAATTTTTCCTTCATGGACTCTAGACTTTCTTATAGTGATGATCATGAAACTTATTAACTAGACTGGTAGTTATGGGGCTTTTGCAATAAAATCTTCTGTCAAATTTCATTTCTGTAAAATAAACATAAACAAAAAAAGAAGTTGTTTAATTTCAAATCTTCTGCTAGAATGGATTTTTTTTATGTAACCAAGAAAATATAGACCTGTGTGTCGTAAAAGAATTAGGTCCTGAGTATTTGCACGTGCCCTTCATGGTCATTAATCTCATCATTGTAATAGTTGCATAGGACTCTGTTCTACCCTGTGCACCAGGAACTGTGGCTTTCCTGAGCGGTGAGAGAAGGTAAACTACCTGAAACGTGTACAATGCTTTGACAGGTGGCTAGTTTGCAGGCCCATCCACCTTTAGATCCATCCTCCAGGCTCCCAGTATTGGCACTCTTAACTCTGACATTATATATGTAGAAAATCAAAAGAAACTACAGATGAACTTATAATTGATATGTATACTTAGAGAGATGGCTGCATGTCAATATACAAAATCAAGTGTATATTATATACCAGCAATAAATCAGTTAGAAAATGATTTTTTAAATTTCCTCAACAATAGCATCAAAAATATCAAATAACGGTCATGTGTCAGTTAACTACAGGGATTGTGGGAACATCATAGAGTATACTTACACAAACAAGATGGTACAGCCTATTGCTCCTAGGCTACAAATCTGCACAGCATGTGACTACTGAATATTGTGGGCAATTGTAACAAAATGGTAAGTATCTGTGTACCTAAATATAGAACAGATACCGTAAAAATACAGTAGTATAACCTTAACGTACCACTGTATATGCAGTCCATCGGTGACTGGAATGTCACGATGCAGCACATGACTGTACCTAGAAACAAGTCTAAAGAAGGGCATGAAACACCTTTTCTCTAAGAACTGCAAAACATTATTGCAGGATATTAAAGAAGACCGAAATAAACGCAATGGTATGCATTGTTCCTAGTTGGGAGACTCAATATTGCAAAATGTCAATGCTTCCAAATTGATTTATAAATTTCATGGCAACTCCAGTAAAAATCTATGCTTTTTTTTCTCAACTTAAATAAGCTGATTCTAAAATATAAATGAGAATACAATAAGTCAAGAATAGCTAAGAAAATCTTAACAAAGTAACAAAGTTACACATAGATATAGATACTTATACCACAAAGATGATATTCTGTGAAAAGACAGTGTTTCGTTCAATAAGTAGACATAAATTAGAAATCCTTGTGAAAAAAAGTTAATATTGACTTCTATCTCAGCCATAAAGAAAAAAATACAGGACTTCAATGTGAAAGGAAAAGAAAATGAGAGAATATCTTTGTCCATGGAGTAGACAAGAATAGGACACAAAAATCACTGTTCATAAGAATTAGCATTCCATTAGAATTAAGAAGTATTGTTTGTCAGGATACCACTGACAGACTGCAAGAGCAGCTACATAGTAGGGAAAGATATATGTAATCAATGCAACCGGCAAAGGATTTATTCCAGAATACATAATTTCTGGAAATTAGTAAGAAAAATGGTTCAGGAAATTCTTCCTGAAGTTTCTGTGCATCAGCTGTCAGTGCATGGGCTTGTAATATACAATAGTAATATAGAAAATATTCTGATACTTCAAGTCAAAAATTCATTTTCCTTTATTGGCTGTAAATTTTATTTAATAAAATTTCTTCTAATATCTGTTACTATCTTCACCTACAAGGGCTTCTGTGACTATTCAGAACCTTTCTAGCAGCTGTGTATTATTCTCTGTGTGTGATTCCCTTTCATTAGCTAAAAAAATGAAAAAACATTTATTTAAAGTTTAAATCTTGTCCACATTCATGCTGTGGGTTGTTAAGGAAAAACAAGTCCCACTCTCCAGAGGGGCAGGCAGAGAGCACTGTGACCACAGCCTGTGGCAAGGCACAGAATGGGAGTGATGCCCAGAGGAGGCGTCTGTGCCCGCTGACACAGCTACGTCACAAGTGTCACTGGGACCGAGCCAGCAGTCCGGGTTGGAGAGAAGAATGGAGAACTTGGAGAAACTGTTTCCAGGCCAACACAAGGCAGAACTCTGGAGACCTCTTGGTCTCTCTGAGAGTCACTCTGAGAAGTCATCATTTCTAAAAATTGGACCAATGGGGCCTCATACTCTCATAAGTTGAATATTAAAAGTAAATGTGGCTTTATTTTTTGTGTGTCACAAGCTGATGAGGTCTGATACTTAGAGTTTATAGTAAATTCAAATATTAGACCCAAATGAAAGCTAATATTGTAAGCTTCCATATCCTGTATTTTGTATTCTTCTTTTTCTGGGTTTTGCATTTCTATTTTTATTTAAGTTTATTTTTGTTTTCACTTCTTTATGACTTAATATTTTATTGCATGTGTTCTTGTTATAAGATGCTTGTGTCGACAAAGGCAAAATGAGGCAGGAAATTGTTAAAAAAGAATAATAAATAAGCCCCCAAAAAGGACCATTCTAGATTTTCATTTTAAATGCATTAGCTTTTTAGCTGGCAGTGTGACCTAAGGAAATACCCTTTATATTGCTGTTTCTTTCCCTGGAACATGAGAGAGCTGAGCTGGACACTGTCTGAGGGCCCTTACCCCACCAGGATTCCACCGTGAAATTTATTTTCATGTAACTTGGTATAATATCCTGAAAACATTTTCTATTAAATGAAGGATTGCATTCTTCTTAGTTTATAACTAAAAAATATTGATTGAAAATCTCATAGGCTGTGCTATTTTTTTCAAATAGCTAAATATGAATACTAGAATATTTTCTGAGAGAGAAATGTGAAGAGTTGAAAGCTCGTCATCATAGAAATGAGAAAGATACTACAGGTGTCGCACTATTTTTCACTTAGTTTCAGAATCACAGAGCAGTTTATAAGAATTTAATGCACAGAACAAACAGCACATAATGGTGAGACAAAGATACATGCAAACAAATTGCACCTTGAGGTTGAACTAGATAAAAATAATTTCTTCCTATGTCTTCACACACAGAATAATCAAGTGAAGAATAATTTTTGCCTTATATTCGAGGCATATTTGGCATGTTTATTGAGATATTTGTATAACTATTTCTACTCACTCACTTTGCATCTATGCATTATTTTCTCACTTATTTAATCATCGAACATGTAATGACCACCTTGTTTGTGCCTAAAATCAGTAAAGAAGGAATTGAGACAAAAGTCCCTTCAATCTAAAAACTGTTAAATTCTTCAGTGATCCTTCTAGTTCAAGATGATGCTTCTGCATTGGCTTCATAAGCAGGTAACAGCCAGTTGGATTAAACTTCCCAGTTAATTAGAGAAATGTGGAGCCATAGCTGCTGTGGCTGATATTGACAGTGACCACTACTCTCCTGGACAAGGTTATATTCCATTCTGGTTGCAGCCTGAATTTCTTATCTGTTAAGCAGAGCTTCCTGGTAATAAAGTTAGGATGCTTTCCAGCTTTCCCCAAGTAGAGATACAGGTCATGTATATATTTGATCTTCAATGTCAGCCCAAGAGTTTTCAGTTCTCGTGGACAGGTGCTAAGTAGTTGCACAAAATGTCAAGTAATTACAGAAAGAAGATAAAAAGAAATCTCTGTTCACCAAATTAAGGTCATAGCCATTTACAGAGGCTACTTATTCTTTCCATTTTGTTTCTGATAATGCTCCCCTACCATTCCTTTATATAAATTCAGATG
>CAUYSK010083732.1:0-17893 GCA_963575035.1 Avahi laniger | reverse complement strand
TTTAGGGTTACGATTAGGGTTAGGTGTAGGGTTAGCGTTAGGGTTAGGGTTTGGGTTAGGGATAGGGTTAAAGAAAGCGTTAGGGTTACCGATAGGATTTGGGTAAGGTTTAGGGTTAGCGTCAGGGTTAGGGTTAGGGTTAGATTTAGGGTTATCATTAGTGTTAGTGTTAGGGATAAGGTTAGGGGTATGGTTAGGGTTTCGGTTAGGGTTAGGGTTATTATTGGGGTTAGGGTTGGTGTTAGGGTTAGGGTTACTTTTTGGGGTTAGGGTTTGGGTTGGGTTTAGGGTTAGGTTTAGTGATAGGGTTAGGATTATGTTTGGTGTTAGGGTTAGGGTTCCGGTTCCGGTTAGGGTTAGGGTTAGGTTTAGGGTTAGTGTTGGGTTTAGGGTTAGGGTTAGGTTTAGGGTTAGCGTTAGGTTTATATTTAGTGTTAGGGTTAGGGTTAGGGTTGCGGTTAGGTTTAGGGTTAGGGTTAGGGTTCTGGTTAGGGTTAGGGATAGGTTTAGGGTTAGGGTTAGGTTTAGGGTTAGGGTTAGGGATAGGGTTAGGGTTAGTGTTAGGGTTACTGTTTTTGTTAGTGTTAGTGGTAAGGTTACAGTTAGCGTTAGGTTTAGGGTTAGGGTTAGTGTTAGGTTTAGGGTTAGGGTTAAGTTTAGGGTTATGGTTACTGTTGGGATTATGATTAGGGTTAGGATTAGGGTCAGGGTTAAGGTTAGGTTTAGGGTGAGGTTTAGGGTTAGGGTTCCGGTTAGGGTTCTGGTTAGGTTTATGGTTAGGGATTGGGTTAGGGTTACTGTTGGGTTTAGGGTTGTAGTTGAGTTTAGGGTTCCGGTTAGGGTTAGCGTTAATGTTAGGGTTAGAGTTAGGGTTAGTGTTACGATCAGCGTTAGGGTTAGGGTTAGGGTTAGTGTTAGGGTTAGTGTTTGGGTTATGGTTTGCATTGAGGTTGGGGTGGGGTTAGGGTTAGGGTTAGGGTTACTATTGGGGTTAGGGTTAGGGTTACTGTTGGGGTTAGGGTTTGGGTTGGGTTTAGGGTTCCGGTTAGGGTTAGCATTAGGGTTAGGGTTACGTTTAGGGTTAGGGTTAGGTTTAGGTTTAGGTTTTCGGTTATGGTTAGGGTTAGGGTTAGGGTTAGGGTTAGGGTTAGGGTTAGGTTTAGTTTTAGGTTTAGAGTCAGGGTTAGGATTACTGTTGGGGTTAGGGTTGCGGTTAGGTTTAGGGTTCCGGTTAGGTTTCAGGTTAGGTTTAGGGATAAGGTTAGGGTTAGGATTAGGATTAGGGTCAGGGTTAAGGTTAGGTTTAGGGTGAGGTTTAGGGTTAGGGTTCCGGTTAGGGTTAGGGTGAGGGTTAGGGTTAGGGTTAGGGTTAAGATTAGGGTTCCGGTTAGCGTTAGGGTTAGGTTTAGGGTTAGGGTTAGGTTTGGTGTTAGGGTTAGGGTTAGGGTTACTGTGGGTGTTAGTGTTAGGGTTAGCGTTAGGGTGAGGGTTAGGGTTAGGATTAGTGTTAAGTTTAGGCTTAGGTTTAAGATTAGATTTAGGTTTACTGTTGGGGTTAGTGTTAGAGTTAGAATTAGGTTTAGGGTTAGGTTTAGGGTTAGGGTTCCAGTTAGGGTTAGGGTTAGGGTTAGGTTTAGGGTTAGAATTAGGGTTACGGTTAGGGTTCCAGTTAGGGTTAGGGTTAGGGTTAGGCTTAGGGTTAGGGTTAAGGTTAGGCTTAGGGTTAGGGTTAGTGTTCCGTTTGGCGTTTGGGTTGGGTTTGGGGTTCGGATTACTTTGAGGGTTGTGTTTGGGTTTAGGGTTATGCAAAGAAAACGGGCTGGGAGGAGCTGCCACAGTAGCTACCCCTTTGCAGGGCTGTTAGATCTCCTGGTGTGGAGGACCACACCTGGAAGCCAGAAGAGAAGTGAGCTCTCTCCCTCCTTCCTTCCTTCTTTGCTTCTGCTTGGGGGCTGTAGAAGAGTGGAGACGGAACACCCGTTCCTTTTTCTTTGTTTCACTTCTCAGTCTCTCTAGTCACTTGGCTGGGACTGGGCAGAGGCAAGTGGCTGAGGGTTTCTCCGGGACACATGTAGTTTGGCCTTGGCAAGGTCCAAGAAGCTGGGGCAGACAGGACTTTTTTTTTTTTTGTCACCGAGTGCTGGGCTCTGCAGTGCTAAGCAGCCGCTGTATTATTTGGTCCCGTCATCAACTCTGCAGTTGTGTTCTATCCATGAGGAGACTATGCTCAGAGAGAGGAAGACACTTGCTGGGGCCCGAAGCTGGTGCGGAGTGGGGCTGGGCTGTGTGCTGGGCCCATCTGACCTCATAGGTTCCCTCTGCTCTGCTGGGCCCCTGGCCCAAGAACAGCTTGGAAATGGGAGACAAAACAGGTTTCCTCCGCACCATCTTCTACATTAGAAATGGTAGCCACGGTAGCCATTTTCTTAAAGTTTTGTCCCTCCCTAAGGAGTGGGATTTCCCCTCTTATCCTGGGGCAAGTTGCCTGCATGTTCCCCTAACCCTTCACAGAGGCCCAGACTCCCTCCAGAGAAATGTCCCTCAGGTGATTCTCAACAAATGGGGATCTGGAACGTGCCCACTCCTGTTTCGCCCACCACCCTGCCCTCCCAGATTCCCCTACCACATCCATAGCCACGTTTCTGAGGCCCTTCTTCAGCCAAGAAAGAATGCCCCAAGAGATGCTCCTTCCCAAACGATGCTCCTTCCTCCAGGGCCCAAGTAGGCAATGTGGCCACCCTCTTGGAAGGCCACTGCTGGTTTCCTGGCAAGAAAAAGAGAGGATTTCAGAACCTCCCCTCCTCCGGAATTCCTCCCTTCCTCCCTCCTTTCCCCACTACCCCCTCAACTTTCTAGTCCCACCAGTTTCCAAAGCGTAGAGGATGTTTACCCTGCAGAGGGAGGCTGGGATGGCGCTGAGGGCAGAAGCCTGATTCACAGCAGGGAGGCACCTGAGCCCTGCCCCCACCCAGCCCGGAGCCTGAGGCTGGAGGAGGGTGAGGAGCTGCGGGCTTAGAAACTCCACCTCTGCCAGCCAGGCCAAGAAATGTCCCCGCAACTCCCCAACCTCCCAGGTATCCCTACCTCCACCAGCCCCTTCCTCCCAAAGGTACCAGCCAGGCCTGGATGCACTAGACCAGTGGAGAACTCAGAGGGGGCTCTGCGTGCTCCCCCACCCCACTGCCCACCACTGCCACCACTGCCAAGGATTGAGGTTCAGGGCTGAGGAAGAGTGTAATCTGCTTCATCCCGACTCAATTCACTTTAATACCAGCATAAACTAGCCTGGAGCATTCCCTGTTGAATGACTAGAGGTTTCCAGTTTTACCCACATCCCACCCCAAAACTGGGCTGAGCAACTCTCATTCACCCCTGGGGACGGGGAGTCAGGAGGCAGAGGAGGATTTGCTCATCTGCCCCCGCACCCCCACCAGGGATTAGGGATTCAAGGGGTTTGGAAGTGAGTCCAGGATGAAGGGAAGAAGAAAGAATAGCAGCTGCTCGACTTCTCATCCATTTCGTGCAAGGTCCTCCCCCATTCCTTCAGAACCCCAAGGGGGTTAATATTTCTTCAGCCACCCCCTTCCTCTGTTTCCTTCTACCTGGAGACTCCAAGAGGCACGCCCACCCTACAGCCCAGTTGCTGTGTTGTCCTGGGTTGGGTTAGTGGGGCAGGCTGTCCCCCGTGCAGCCCCTCCTCACCTGCACTGCCTGGACCCTGGCTGCTGTCTGCCTCAGAGTGTCAACTCGGCCCCCGTCTGACCCTGTCTCACTGATAAGCCCCCAGACGGCCAAACATCGTTAAGTTCTTTGCCTTTCCAGACTTCTCTGCCTGTCCTTTCCCTGACCTGGGGCCGGGGGTTGCCTGGAGGTGTGTCTGTACTTCCCTAGGCAGTGGGGACTCCACTACACCACAGCTCTGCCTTTCCATATATACCCCTCCATTCCAGCCCCCGCCTCTCCTTCAGACTTCTAGACCAGAGCAAACTTTCCGTGGCACCCAGTTGGTCTAAAATAGTGTCCTCTCACCCTCTACCCCCACCACGACTCTCTTGCCTGCATAAGCACTGCCTCAGAAGAGCTCCAGGAAACAATAAAACTAAGGGAGAGAAAGAGGAAATTGATGTCAGAGAACTTCAACAATGATTTTAGAAATTGAAGCTTAAAATCCCTCTTTGCTCAACCCCAAACATGAGGGGAGGAGGGAAGGCTTGGATTGTCCACTTAGACTGAGTAACCCAACACTGCTCTCAGCTTCTCATGTCCCTTTGCTTTTTTAGACCTTGCTCACAAACAAATGGGGACCACATTGATAAGAGACAGCGTCTACGCTAAAACAATCAGTTGCTGGGAAGCATCAGGATGACCTTGGTTTTCCCCTGGTATCATGGAGTGTAGACAAAGTCTGTATGAGTTAAGGCCAGGGGTTTGGGTTTTCAGACCATCTGTCCATGGTGAAGGGAGCTGCCATTAGAAATCTGGTCTTTCTCCCTCCCTGCAGCTGTTTGTTTCAGACTCCCCCATTGCCACCACCCCTGTGACACTGGTTCCATCCTTAGATCCCTCCACAGCTCTTTCCCCAACCCTACCTTCCAAGAAAGGGAAGACTCCTGGCAGAGACTCCTAGAAGATGAGCTCTGTGCAGACAAGAAGTGTGGGGGCAAGGGAGGTGGCACCCACAGGGGAGAGCAGAGGGTCTCTACGGTGGGGATGGGAAGCTTTTTCTTCCCAGAAATGCCACCTGCCTTTCTAGACGGGAGCAGACATCGTATGCACAAGAATGTGGTTTACACTAATTCAAGCAATTATTTGGATAAATCAAAACATTTTCTCACCTGAAATAACCCGATAATGGGACCAAAAAGTTAAATGGTCAGAAATCAGGTAAGAAAGACTCTTGGGCCACCCCGTAGAGGTCTTTGGTTTAAAAAAAAAAAAAAAGGTAAATCATTATCTGAATAATTTTTAAACAAAAACTTTAAAATTCAATTTACCAATTCCATAATTCACTTACAACAATTCTAAAGGGTAAAACTCAACAAAACCTTGCAGAAAGTCTATCCTGGTTTCAAACCTCAAACTCTGCAATGAGGCATTTGAAGCAGTCTGAAGATCCCCAACTTGGAAGCTGTTGGCAAGTCCCTAGCTCGCAGTGCGTGCTCAGTGTGTGTCAGCGATCTCCTCTCCCTGACTCTGTACCATGAAGTTCTGCGAGGCCAGAATTCTCTCTTCACCTTTCCTCCAAAGATCTGCATTCGCTTCTTTTGTTTGCCCCGTTCTTTGTGCCCCAGGTAGGATAAATGGGCACAAACCGTTCAGTCTTGCAAAGAATTCAGGAAAGTGGCGGGAATGAGAGGCTGAAGCATAAAATCCCCAACAAAACGCTGAGGATGGGTCCTTGTCACGCCAGGCGAAATCCGGTGCGGATGAAAAGGGCTGCGTTCGCTATCGAGCCTGGGAACGCGGAGCGCCCGCCTGGAGTTTCGGTGGCGGTTGGCTGAGCGCGGGGCTTGCACCGTTGGTGCGGCGGCCCTCGGGGGAGCGAGACGCGGCCCCCGCGGCCCCTCGCATCCCATCCCTCCCACTCCTCGCTTTCCTACCTCGCCCTCAACTCCAGCCCCGCCGACCCTCCGGCCCCAGCCTGGATCTTGCTGTCCCCCTCCTATGTACCCCGTTCTCAGAGGACCTAAGCACATGGGGGTCACTAGGTCCCAGGACTGGCTTCCTCTCAATTCACTGGAAACTGGAGACCAAGATGACAGACACCCCGCTGCCCCCAGGTAGAAGGGGGAATCGTCACATCGTCACATCGGCCAGGTGCCTGGAGGGGCCGCATCTCTGTAGCTTCATTTCCTTTTAGTAGTTTTTGTGGGGCTCTTGGGTGACAATCTGGTGACCTACGAAGGGGAGTTGCGCCGGGTTGAGAGTGTGCGACGCGGGGGCTGAGGTCGTGATTCTGTATCGCTCAAGCCTTTTCCATCACAGTCCAATCTGGGACTTTTCTGTGCCTTCTAACCTTAAAGACAGTGAGAGAAGAGGAGAAAACGATTAAGAAAAAACAAACCTCTTCTCATTTTCCAATAAGGCCAGAATTCCACAGGAAAAAATTCCGAGTGGCAATAGTCCGCATTTTACACCTCCTCCATTCTGAGGCACCTCCAGGAAACAATTGTCGGGAAAACTCCAATACCTATAGACAGAGGGACTTCACATCGTTCATAAGGATAACCTTTCTTGACAAAACCAAACCACGTCATTGTGTGTTGAGTCGGAAAACAAAACAAAAGAAGCCACAATCTCACATTTTAGCAAAATATCACGAAAACAAAATTTTTAATTTTTATTTTTAAAAAAAATTTGGAGACGGGATCTCACTCTGTTGCCGGGGCTGGAATTCAGTGGCAACATCATAGCTCACTGCAACCTCAAACTCCTGGGCTCAGGCGATCCTCTGCCTCAGCCTTTGGAGTAGCTACAACTACAGCCACTATGCTGGGCTAATCTCTCTCTCTCTCTCTCTCTCTCTCTCTCTCTCTCTCTCTCTCTCTCTTTGGTAGAAACAGCATTTCACTATGTTGCCCAGGGTGGTCTCCAACTCCTGGCCTCCAGCGATGCACCTCAGCCTCCCAAAGTGCTGGGATTATAAACTCAAACCTCGCCCAAAGAAAACAAATTAGTAAGAAACTAGAACAAAGAAAAACAACAGGAAATGAGAGAACATAAACATAATTTGTATATTCTCTGGAAAAGAACATACAAATTGCTTTAACACTTGAAAGTATGTTCAACATCTTTTAAAAGTAAAAATGCATAAATTCTTTGATATCACCCATCTTTTTCTTTTATTATTATTATTTTATTTTTTTTTGTAGAGACAGGGTCTTGATATTGCCTAGACTGGTCTCAAACTCCTGGCCTCAAGCGATCCTCCCACCTCAGCCTCTCAAAGTGCTAGGATTACAGGCATGAGCCACCTCGCCTAGCCTGATACCACCCATTTCTAAGACTATATCATGCAGATATATTTGCACATATACGCAGAATAGTGTATATCATTTGCAAGCAGAAAAAAGAAAACTGGAAACAATCTAAATATTTCTCAATTGTCTTCTAGTTAAATAAATTAAGGTACACCCATACAATAAAACGGAGCCATTAAAAACAAAGAAGCGTTAATAAATATATAGAACTACCATTAAGGTGCATGTTTTTTAAATAAAGGGCAAAATACAAAGCTGTGTGCATGACATTATGCCATTTGTGCTAAAGGGCTATATTTATATACACCTCTGTAAGGATACTCTGGGAAAAGTAGTTGCTTCTGGAAAGGGGAGCTGGGATAAGAGGTGGGAGGAAAACCTACTTTCCTTTTTAATGTAATTTTTGAATTCTTTCTTTTAGCATACATTACTTATTTTTGAAAGATAGATTAAAATCAGGAAATTATTATTTTAGTAGCATTTGAATTCAAAGAAAAGTTTTTAAATAAAAGCAATAAAAGTGTATAATGAATAATGTTGAAAAATTTAAAATTAATTACATCTCTGGCTTATTAGGGTCTGGTCTACACAATCCTTATAACTTAATTAAAATGCAAACTTTCCTTAGATAATTAGAACTAATAAAAATCAGACTGTTTACTTGAAAAATCGTTTTTAAAAAATCAAAACATCAATGCTGTGTGTGGAAACTTGTAAGAAATATGTACGTAAAATCAAAAGTTTTTAATTTAAAAATCAAAACAAAGTATTTTTTTCTAAGGCGAGTTTGCAGAGCTTGGTTCAACAAGCGTGATGCCTAAGCCGTTACTTAAGCTGGTAGTCCAGGTAAAAAAATTTATTCGGGGTGTGGGGATTGGGAGAAAATAGGTACTTTTTTTTTTTTTTTAAGCTCTTAGGCCAGCTCTATACAGCTAAGATCTTCTATCGAAGACATCGTTTGCACCATTCGGATAAAAGCTTAAGCCAAACTCTATGGTTTGTTTTCAAACCATATTTGTCGTCGCTGGGCTTCCCGAGCTCTCCAGGTCTCCACTGCAGTGCGGATCTTCGGACCTTTTTGCCTTGGGACCGGGGATCCTGCTCTGGGGACCTTGTTTGGCGGCAACTTGGCCGCGGGCGGCAGCAGACGGAAACGGGGGCTGCAGTGCGGCTGAGAGCCTCCGGGGGACCCAAGAGGGACCTGGGAATGGAGTTTGGCGGAGATGGCATTCACCATGCTGCGTTGGGAATAGCTACTCCCTAAGGCAAAGCCTCCCTTTGCGCCCCTCCCGCCCAGGCAGGAGGCGAGAGCCGGGTCCGAGCAGCCCAGGCAGGAAGCCGGGAGCCGCTCGCTCACTGCCCCGCCCGGCCCTATCGCGGGGCCCCGCTTCGGGCCGTCTCCCCCTCTTGGACTGGCTCCCGGGCGTTGTGCAAAAGACAGCCGGCCCTTTGTGCCAGCGTCGGTTCTGCCGGCTTTGGCGAGGAAGCCCGCGGGCCGGGGACTCTCACGCTCTCTGCGCGGAGCAGGGGCCCAGGAAAAACAAGGGGCGAGAGCCAGGCGGCGGCTGGGGGCCCCTGTGGGTCCCCTGTTCCCCGCTGACTTCCGCAGCGCGACTCGCAGGGTGTCCCTGGAGCGACGAGAGACCGACTTCAACTCACGCAGGAGAAACCTGGGTCTAAGCCCCTCCCCAGATTCTCCCCTTTTCCTGCCCAGATGGTGGCCTCAGCTGTTTTCTGAGTCCCCCTTGCTGAAAACATAGGGAAACGAAGGCGGAGATAGATAAAGAGAATGCTGGGGATGATTTTGTGGTCAGCAGGGCCCTTGGCAACCCTGGAGGAGGAATTGTGTGAGGGGGGAAGCGGCAGATAAGGAAGGCCCAAGTTGGAGGGATGAGAGGGGAGGCGAAATCTTTGCCAGGAGAGGAGTCACAGGACTCAGTCACAGGACTGAGAGATAGATCCCACACTCCAGAAGCCCCCACGGGGAGCTCTGAAGGGGGACTCTGACTTAAGTGCCCCCAAGCCAACCTCCCAGGCTCCTGGTGTCTCTTCTAAGAGCAGCCTCTCAGAAGCTAAATTGATCCAAACATCACAGAATTATAAACTGACTGGATTTATAAGACAGCACCCCTCTCCTTCTTTCTCCCTTTCACGGGTGGCAACATTCCACCTCCCCCACTCCTTTCCTGGGGATCTGTTCCCCCTTGTCTGTCCTTGCAAAACAACTGCTAAATGAAGGAAGAGCAGAGTCTTCAAGCAGGGCCCTTGGAATCTAGTTCCTCTGCCCCCTCCATCCCGCTCCAGCCCCACTTTGGCTCATGGGGCTGATCGAGGTGTGGGGGGAGCTTGGAATCTGAGTATTTAGGCGAATGCTCCAGCTTTTTTGGTTATAAGCGTGGCTGTGGCTCAGGCACACCAAACAAGAGGAGATGACCGAGAATGAGACAAATAGTGAAAATAAAGATAAAAAACTTGTTGGCTTTTAGGACTTTGAAATTGTGGGTGAATCTTTGGTTTTGCTTCTGGCCCTATAACTTGTTGAAAGAGATAAGATTAGAATTGATAAAACTTCTGGATCGCTCTAGGTTGTTTTATTTATGAGCAGCAAACCAAAAACACTTTCCCCTCAATATTCAATCAGTAGAGGTGAGAAATTTCCCCCCCCTACACACACACAGGTCACTCAACTCCTGGCCTGGAGAGAAGGGGCTGGGGTCTACTCTTAGATAAAGGCAGCAGCCCCCATCGACTCCCTGCGGGAGCTAACAACGCAGGGAAAGTGAAAATTCCAGCCAATCAACTACTGTTTGGTTGAAGAAAAGCCAAACAATGGCTCTGGCTGACTTCTCCTGGAATTGGCAGGGCTGGCTGGTGATTTTGGCATCGTAGAAGGCCAGCCTAGTGGTGCGATGTGTATCTGTGTCAATCCCACCCCTGGCTGCCCTCCTATCCAGCTCTCTGGGACTTCCCCTGGGCAGGAATTTCTGCCTGCCCTGCCCATCTGTCTTTCTGTGGGTCTGTCTGTCTGTCACAGACTGCATCCATTTTTCTGGGAAAGGGGGGTTCCGCTGAAGAAATTAACCGGGCCTCTAGTAATCAGCTCTTTCAAAGGCTCAATGGGATCATCTGTGTGTGAGGACGCAGCTGCCACCCGTTCTTCTGTCTGTGTGTTTTTTGCAGGGAGTGCCTGTGGGCACTGTTTTAGATGTCTTGTGTAAGGGGCAGACAAATTTGTCTTCACAGGGAAGCTGACCCTCCACCTCCTGCATTTATTAAATTCCCATGTATTTTGAAATTTCTTTCCTTCTGAAACTGAAAATTCAAGTAGGTCAGAGAGAGGAAGAGAATTTTATTTTGTTTCCATTTGGAGTCTCCTAGGCCTGGCCACGAGTGAAAAAAAGAAAAAATTCCAGGCCAAGATTCTAGCTGAGACCCAGATCTTACCCGCTGTTAGGAAGACCTGGGGGAGCTTCAGGGACCAGCCAGGACAGAGCTCTGGGGTCTGGAGGGAGCTGAGGGGTGTTTGGAATCCAGCCTCTCTTTTACTTAGAAAAAAAATTCTGGCTTCCAGGCCAAGGAAGGAAAGCAAAGGAGGCAAAAGAGAAAAGAAAACCAGAAAGAAAAAGCTGAAGGCAGCCTTTCTCAGCTCTAAACTGGCTCAGTGCAGGGACCCTGGCAGAGCCTTCCATGCCCAACTCAGGGACCAGACAAAAACTAAGAGAAAACAAGCCATCCTGCTATTCTTCCTTTGGTCCGCCTTCCTTCCTTCTCCCCAAAGACTCTACCCTCTTCTTTGGGGCAGGAACCCAGGTAAAATGCCTGAGTGTCCTACTCCTTCTCTGGCTGAACTCTGGGTAGGGGGCTCGATGTCTTCTCCATCCCTCCTCCTCCCCCCTTCCCACTCTGCATTGCCTTGGTCTGGAGAAGGCACCTGGCAAACAGGTGACACTGCCCAGAGTAGCCAGATGTGCCCTCCTCCTCCGCATTTCCAGGATTCTGGTTAAATCAACAGCTCAGCTCCTCAACTCTACCATCCTAAAAAGGTTTCAAAAACATAAGACTCCCCATACTGTGGACCAAGAAGCCCTGAAATATTAATGGCTCTATGGGGATTCTCATGCCCACTCTGGGCAGAAGGCTGTTTTGTAGAAGTGAGGCCTGGAGTAAAGCACTTTTAAAGTTAGACAGAAAGGAGTATAAACTCCAGCAAGAACAACTCCATGCTGCACAGAAGTGACCTCCAGGTGTGAAGCAAACGTGCATCTTGGGTGATAAAGACTGAATTTCAGAGGCCCAGCCATAGGAGACTGTCAGGTCAGCTGAACTCAGCATAACTTTCTCTTCTGCAATGAGAGGGCTTCATATGACCTTTGCAGATATTGCAAAACAAGTGATTAAAATATAGAAAGGTGTATGTATGTGTGTGTACATATATGTATCTGTATACATATATATTAATATATACGACATCAGATTTTCTAAGAAAGAAATCTTATCAAATTAGCAGTTGAATAAGACCCAATCTCTTAGTACTCCTAGCTGGCTGAGTGAGCTCTCTTGAAGTTGAAGCCACACTTACATTTCACCCCAAGACCCTCAAAGGATAAATGTAAGTTTTGTTTAAGTCTCTGGAAGGGACAGCGAACAGCCAGTTACTCAGAATGGATTATGTGAGATTCAGTTTACGAGCGCAAATTGCGTTTCACACATGAGTTGTCTTGAATAACCCAATAATTAATTAAAACCATGTCCGGCAAGGGAGAATTTATTACATTCGCTGGCTTTTTATGAGCTAGGTGTAGTTTGGAAATGAAGAATGTGCAGTTGCTTCAGGGATGTCTGCACGGCTTTCTGCAACGCCCTCTCACCACGTACCGGAAGCAAAATTGAGAGTAAGACAGACTTGGGCTTGGAAGGTTAAAGCAGATTTATTGCCGCTGGTTTGGACCCCATTCAGCTTCTGTAACCAGGTTGATCAGTGTGGCTTGGAATTCCTCTTGGGGTGGTTTGTGCTCCAAAGCTGGGAACTCTGGAAAGAAGGAGGGGATTTGGACCATGGGAGAGGGGAACGAAGGGATGAGATAAATCCAGGCCCCAAGGTTCCTTGGCTGTTCCTGGGAAAGAGGAGTGGACGTCCTGGTCTGCTTCTCCATGCAAAGAGGTCACAGCTTTTCCAGATGAGTACCACCAAGCCCAGGTCTCTTCCTAGCTTGAGGTGGCTGGGGTGGGGGCATAGGGGTGGTGTGGATTGTGGAGGGTGGTGTGTGTTATAGCCTCTCCGTAGACATGAGGACATAACAAGGTTGTCTGCTGGTTCCTCTTCCAATTAAAATCCTTGCCTTCTTCTTCTTGGACACCACCAACTATGAGAGAAACAGCCCTTTGGTTTATATCGGCATCAGACTCTTTATAGAATCTTCACTTCCCTCATCTCCTTTGTCTGCAAGCAGCTCTGTGAGGAAGGCTGGACAGAGATGATCACTTCCATTTTACAGATGAGAAGACTGAGGGTCAGAGAGAGGAGATGGCCAGCCGAAGGACACACAGCTGGCAGCACAAGCCAGAGCAGAGACAGCATCCAGGCTCTCCATGTTGATGATCCCCTAGGAACAGGAAGGAGTGAGAGATGGCAGAGCTAGGCTGGCCACTCCATCTCAGAGACAGACTGTGCTCTTTGGTTCCCTGGGGAAGCATGCATCTGGGGGCATCCTCAAAGCAGAAACTGAAAAGTCCTGCCTCGAGAGCAGCAATCTTGCCACTAGATCTGCAGCTGTGTGTTCAGTCTTCCACATTCCGTGAAATCTAAATAATCCAAAAACCCATCAGAGTATCCCATTCTTGGCAGCCTGGGAGTGGGAGAGGGAGGGAGGTCCCCCATTCCAAGAGCAATGAGGGAACCAAAGCGAGTCAGGAAGAGGCCTAGTGGGGATGGGAGGGAGTGGAGGCAGCTATGCAGCTCTGCTGTCCACATCTGACTGCCCCAGCTAGAGGGCAAGCAGGGCAGAAACTTGTAAGAATAAGTTGTCCAATGTAGAGCAGCAATCTCTTTTTTTTTATTTTAATAACATTGGTACCAAGAGTGGTAATCTTTTTTGAGGATGACTAATACCATTGAGAATTGGGTTGGCCCAAGTTTTTTAAATAAACGAATGCCATAAAAAACAGAGAGGAGGGAATTGTTAAGATTTTAAGAAAGTTAAGAGACATATTAACCAAATGCAAAGTGTGGACCTTGTTTATACCCTGATTTAAGCAAACTAATTGTTTAAAGATATTTTTGAGACAATTGAGGAACTTCAAACACGAATAGTATTAAGAATTACTGTTCATTTTGTTTCATAATCACGTGAACATTATGTTAAAAAAAAGAAAAAAGAAAAAGAAGAAAAAAGGAAATCCCTATCTGTTAAGGATTCAAACTGAAGTATTTTTGGGTAAAATGATGTCTGGGATTTGCTTTAAAATGCTCCAGGAAAAGAAAGCAATAAGATGGGCTATGAGTTGCTCCATGTCGGGGCCGGACGATGAGTACAAGAGGTTTCATTATCATTTTCCGTTTACTTTTCTGAATATGTGAAATTTGCCATTAGAAAACACACCAATAAAGCTGTGGGCCCACATCCCAGAAAACCACACATATACACCTGCTTGCACCCTCAATTTCAAGGGGTGGGCCTTTGAGGGCCACCCATAAAAAAAGTTCAGAATCCTCAGTGCCCACCAAACACCTCTTTTTCCCCATGGAGAGGACAAAATTGGAAGATGTTTTGGCACCAAGTTGACCCAGCCTTTCTCCTCTGCGGAGCTGTTGGTGTCGGCTACAGGCCATTGGAGTTTGGGCCTCCCCGCCTCTGAAATGAAACAGGGCGTCTGGGAGTGGGGTGTGAGTACAGGGACAGGGTGTAGTCCCCACTTTCGTAGTTTTAAAAAACCATGGGAGGCATTGCTAAAAAAATTACTGTATGTTAAAGGGATTCTTTTATTTTGGAGCCAATGTTATGATTTTTCCAAATCCCTTTATTTTTCCCTTTTCCCTTTAATAATTTATCAAATACGTTAGGTTTATTTTTAGTATCAGTTTGAGCTACTAATCAGATTTTAACGAGATTTATTTCCATTTAAAAATTTGGCAACAACTTAGTATTTTAAGAGGGAAGAGAAGTGGAACGATCAGAGTTGGGATTTGGTGCCATAAGGCCCCAGGTTGGAGTCCAGGCTTCCTTCACTTATTAGCCTCTAGAAGTCGGACAAATTAATCTCCTAAACCTCAGTTTTCTTACCTACAAAAGAGGAGGAACAACTGCCCTCCACCCCTACCCAGTTCTGTTGCGAGGATGAAGTGAAAGTTACATTCAGGACTCTCACAGTCTCTTACAGTACCGGGCACATCGCGACGATAATGTGGATTCTGAAGGGACTGTCCCAGGGAGCCCTAAAGGGCAACGGATAGAGATAGGGATCTACCGGGCTCAAGATACTGGCCAAAGTGGGGTCCAGGGAGCGCTGCGTCCGGGACCCAGGTCAGGTAGGCGGCAGCCGCTCTCCGACGTACTAAGCGGGTTTTGGCCCAGGAAAAACTTCCGCCTTCAGGGACAACCTCCGCTCCAGGAGAGGGATCCGCCGAGGGCAGCTGCACCTACCAGCACAGAGGAGGTTTCCGTGTGAGTGGAGGCTCCCACGCTGTCCAGCGGCGCGGGCTGGGCTGGGCTGGGCGGTTAGAGACCTCACCCGCTGGCGGGGCTGCTTTGCCGTCTAAGAGCTGGTGGGAACCCCCTCTGGGTGCTGTGCCTTCAGTCTCATTACTGAATAATCTGCTGGACCAGGCGGAAGGAAGGAAAGAAAATCTCTTGGACAAAGGCGGAAAAAATCCTTAGGCCAGCTTCTAGCCTTGACGGAGAGTCGGTGGGTTCCCCTTGGTTCCTATAACTTCTCCCACCTACAGCCAGCCGCCCAGCCCGCAGATCTCAGACCCGGCGGCGCCGATCTGCTGCGGTCCGGTCGTCTGTGCCTTCCTTTGTCCAAGGCTTGGCCTGCACCTCTGGGGCAGAAGATTCCCGATTCCTGAGGCTAGAAAAAACATGTGGATGGGAGGTGTCAGGGGACAAAGGAGGTAGAAATTGCAGGTAGGCTGGTGGGGGAGTTACCATCCCAGGACAGAGGGCACTCCACAATCTCTATCTGCACCCCACCCCCTGCAGCTGGAGATCTGGGCTGGGCCTGTACCAGACAAGGGTTATTTGAGGGGGTAGAGGGGATGAGAGACTGGGGTCTGCTTCCCATGGTTCTTCCCCAGCCTGGCATGTGAGAAAGCTTCCAGGCTGACTTCAAGAATAAGAAACCATAAACCCGGCCTGGCCTAGTAGAGCTAGACCATGAAGACCGGCAGTCTCTCAACTTGAGAGGGGATGTCCTTGTGACCAACCTTTGGCTCCCTAGGACCTGATGGACATGGAACTGGGACCAGAAAACCACGCTGACCATGTGAGCTTCTACGCACTCAAGTCCCAGTCTGCCTGACTTTTTGGTCTCCCCAGGGGCAGGCATGGAGAAGGACAGTCAAGGCATCAGTGGAAGCTGCCAAATTGCATCCAGCACCACAGCTGTCTCCCTTTTGTGTTTTTCATCCCTTCTCCTGCTCCAGCTGCCTGGAACCACGGAACTGGCCACTGGTTTCCTGAGGTCAGTTCTCTCTGACTTGGGCAAGACAGCTTCTTTCCCATCTGCTACCCAGCCTCCCAAGCACATAGTTGGCTAGAACTAAATGATCTCTAAGGATTCTCCCAACCCCAAACACCAACTGACTAGTTTGGGTAGCTAGGGAATCTGAAGCTTTCTGTTCTCCAAGAGAAGAAAGGGAAAAGGGGGGTCCCCACATATCCCCTAATCAGAGACATCCCTAATTAATGATTTCACAGGAGAGAACTGTTCTATCCTAAGCTTCTAGATCCTTATCCCTGGTATTGGTTTCCACACAGTAACCTCCAAAATTGGAATCTCCTCCCAAGCCTCAGCCCTGCCTTATAAGCAATGTGAAGGGATAGCAAAGATTTTCATGTCTCCGAGGAAAGATTTCTGGTATCAGGAGCCAATAGAGACTGCAGTCTCCTCCGATTATGGACAAAGCCATAGATTTGACAGGGGCCAAAGAAGAATATTTTTTGGTGCAATTCATTTCACCTATCCTCTCGGAATTCTTAGAAAACCTCTGTAGGAAGTGGAGGGGATGAAGGACCAGTTTAAACCCAAGTGATTCAGAGCCAAGGCAGATTAAGAGCTCAGAGCTCTGTTCCAACCCAAATCCCACTTAGATGAAGGGGTCTCATGTGCATGGCCCGATATTAGCTCAGGACTAGTCAGTGTAGACACACTATAGACAATCAGCTAGACTTCTCCAGTCTCAGAAGGTGTCAGGGTCTGGGGTAAATGGTTGGCCCAGAACCATGAGGGCCTGACTAAGATGGACTTTTCCCCAAGTTAGAGTCCAGAGGGCAGTAACCAGGAACTGCCCAATGTTCATCTCAGGCTGGGGCTGAAATTCAGAAAGGCAGAGAGGGTGTGTGTGTGTATGCACAGACACTCTTGGAGGCAGAAGGGTTATTTTTTAAGCCTTTATTGAGTCGCAAGTGGGTTGTCCTTTGTGGCACTCAAGGGCAAAAGCCCATGAGCACCATGAACGGGACAGGGCTTTGTAGGCATGGATTGTGGGCCATTTTTCTTTCCTCCACAGTGTGTGTGTGTGTGCGTGTGTGTGTGTGTGTGTGTGTGTTTATGAAATGCCTGCCTTTCTCCTATCCCGTCTTTTTTTCTTGAAACAGATAACTTAGTGGGAAGAGAAGAGAAAGGCTTTTGCTGTGGAGGGAGGGAGGAGGGATACAGAAGAGGGAGGTGGGCCACAGATTCTCAAGTTCTGGGTTTTTGGAAGTGTCCCAGGACTCTCAGCAAGGGAAACAGGGGAATCAGAGCAAGAAATCAAAATTTTCAAACTGTACTTTCTCCTAATCCTCAAATCTACCACTTCACTTTAGGCCAAATGGGTGGGTTTGGGGCTTGAGGGGCCAGGGCCTTGGCACTGACATTCCTCTTGATTTAAGGAGTAAAGACTCAGTCTTTATCTCTGGCAGAGTCTACATTAGCAGTCCTGAGAGGAGCCAGCATTTTCCTAATAACTGTCACCAACATCCACAGTCCCTAGAGGGAAAAACAAAGTAGAGATGGTGGAAAAGTTGTAAGCAACTCAAATTGCTTTCTTGAATTTGCAGGTAGGTTTTTTGATATAGTTCTCATTCCCAAGTCCCATCCAGGATCCCATGGGTAGGAATAAAGGAAGCCCAGTCTCCCAGGACTCTGGAGGCTGCTGCAAACCCCAAAGACGCTGATTGTGGGTCCCCATTTGAGGATCCCATGCCAATTTTGTCCCAGTTAATGAGCTCCTGTGGAGTTTACGCCCTGGGGCTGACATTCCTAACTGAGTCAGAACATGAGGGTTATCTCACAGAGTCTGGGGTCACAGGGCTGTGCTCCCTCAAAGCCCTAATAACCTAATAACTGTGCCCCACCCTGGATCTTTGTGGAAAAATCAGTGGCAGCCTAGTGGCCTCTTTCTGCCTCCCTCCATGACTTTTTTCTCCCTCCTTTTCTGTGCAAGGTAAACCCTGACCTGATTGGGATTTTTTTTTTTTTTTGAGACAGAGTCTCACTCTTTTGCTGGGGCTAGAGTGCCGTGGCATCAGCCTAGATCACAGCAACCTCAAACTCCTGGGCTCAAGCAATCGTTCTGTCTCAGCCTCCCGAGTAGCTGGGACTACAGGCATGCACCACCATGCCCGGCTAATTTTTTCTATATACTTTTAGTTGTCCGATTAATTTCTTTCTATTTGTTTTAGTAGAGACGGGGTCTCGCTCTTGCTCAGGCT